>JAPYZR010004097.1:0-23046 GCA_030522945.1 Trichopria nigra
GATTAATTACTTTTTTGAAAATGCATTGTTGCATAAACAATATGCATTTGAAAAGTGCATTTCGAGGATACATTAAATAACAAAATTACAACTCGGTAATCCCACGTGTACTTAATAAGGAAAAATGTGTACTTCATCCAAAATTGCTCAAAAAATTGTTCTAAATCAGGTGGCACAAAGGGTTAAGTGATTATTTAATTGTTTCAATAGTGCGAATTAAGTTTGGCAAATCATACAGGGCAATGACGTCCAATCTTTATAGCGGTTTTAAACCGATTGCATAAAATTCCGTAAATATAATTCCTATTCATTTTATTTTAGTTTATGCCGTAGGATTGTTTCCTTCAAATTCCATCAGTAGAATATAATTTGTCGAATGCAATTTGTAGAATTACATATCCCCGCATTTAGATTATAGATCGCCTCTTCCAGTATTCAATACAACTTTTGAATTTGATTATGTGAATCATCGCCAACGAATTAAAATTGAACATTTCACAATTGCAATTTATTGAATAATTTTAATAGACAACCCTGAAGAGGACATACGAGAAAATATTGGAAATGTTGGGTAGGGGAAAGAAGTGAATCTGACAGTCATTTTTTATTCAATTATTTTCCACAACGACTAAAATGATGTTCCTTTAAATCGACAATTGACAGTTCATTTCTAACATCGTATTCATTATTTTCATTCGTCGGAGCTGAATTATATGCATTTTTTATTTTGTTCCTTATTGTTTCATCCATTGTTCTATTTTCTTTTTCATTCTTGCTTTTTACGTTCTACTTATCCTTCATTCTTTTGTCTATGTCTCTCGCCTTTATTGGCACGAAATGGAAATGCCCTCTGAAATATTACGATGCCATTTAGAATTTCCATGTGAAGTTTTCGGAAGCCATTTTGTAAACATGAATATATATAAGCGCATCATTTTTAGAAACGTACTCAAAAGTCGTGAGGGATTTTTGTCGACAATTATATACTTTCTCGCGAAGACAATGTAAATTATAAGAAAAGACCCTCAAAATATCATACGAAAGATTGGATCAAAATATTTTTGATAAACGTGAAAGTTAATAATTGTTTCCAAAGTACAATATCGTATCTTACGATACGAGTGCGCGAAGCAGTGTGCTCGAAGTTGCATGACGCGATAAGCGAAAAGGGTACGCGTGGAAAGGTGAACTTTGCGCACGCCATTTCAGAGTGAAACGTCATAAATTGTAAGACTCTTATTATATGTATATTTCGTATACAATATTGTCAAAAAAAAAAAAAAAAAAAAAAAAAATGAAAATGGATGACAATACGGAGTATGTGATATATTTCGAATGTATGATAAAATAGCACGATGTAAATTGTAAGCGGACTGAGAATGCGTTTTTTTTTTTTCTCTCTCTCTCTTTTGCAATGTACACACCGACGTTATTCCAAATTAAATGAAAATAATAGAGAAATGTTCGATGAAAAATTTGAGGATCGACGTCGCGCGAGAGCCCACTAATTGCAACGAATCGGATGAATTTTCCAGGCCGGACTCAACGGCGTCAAACCGGCGATTCCGCCCCGGGATCAGAAAAGGGCGCCGGCCAGGCCCCCCAAGGACAATCTGCGAATCTGCACGACCCCGAACAACAATGTCGAGGAGACCGACGCCATCACGACCGAGCCGACGCAGGAGCAGCTGCATTCCATTCGGAAGTTTCAGGTAGAATTTCCGAATAATGCGTTTTTTTTCTTGTTCGCCGTTTGGTTTCGCCTAATTTTTCTTTTTCTTCTTTTTTTAACGTTCATCCGTTATACAAGAGTATTTACAATTGCCCGGGTTGTGAAGCATGCGCTCGGTAAAATCGAGTATTTTCGCAGAGCATGCGTGTATACCGATTTTTTGTCGATGGATATATATATATCGGACGAGACGGTGGTAATTCGCTGAGATTGTACGTTGCGATTACAACGGAACAACATTAGGGTATTGATTTATGGAAAGCAAGGTCCATGTATAGTGACTGAACGTGCATGTGTTGGAGTGAGAGGGGGGGGGGGGGGGGGGGTGTGTGAAATTTGGGGAGGGGGGGGGGGTGGGGGGGGGGGCGGGGGGGGGGGGGGGGGGGGGGGGGGGGGGGGGGGGGGGGGGGGGGGGGGGGGAGATTATGAAATTTAGTGACAGATGCAGGGATTATAGAGAGACAGAGAGAGCTCGAAAAGATTAGAATTCAAATCGACATTGTCCCGTGAAACTAAATGAACTGAAGAAAAACCTATCGCGTGTTGTTTTTAGTAAAAGGATTGCGTGATTTTTGAATTTTGAAGAAAGAAAAGAAACTAATGCCTTTGTTCGTATATTCGAAGGATGATGAATCGTATAGATCGTTTGAAAATTTGGATTTTTCTAAATACCCGTGATAATATAATTAGGACACAGGCGAGGTTAATCCGGCGAATTGATATTTTATAATCTTGTACAGGAAAAACAAACCGGTGGATTTGACGTATATTAAAGATCGAAAACAAATGATTAAACGGAAAAGGCACGGGGAAAACGTCGGTGACGTTATACGTCGGGTGAGAACAATAAGGGGTGCCTCGTATCGCTTACTAATAAATCCTAGTTTATTATACGTAAATATATCGGAGCGTTCATAAAAGAATAACGTATACACATATATTTGAAAAGAAACGAAAACCCCGAATATCTCTACAAACAACATTTGTAATGTTTAATCAAATATAAGGGGCCGCTAAAGCGATTCGATCGATAACGTCAATTCCTAACCGAAGATACCCGAATTAAACGGAATGTCGATATATTTTCAAGTCCAAGTCTGTTTTAGGGCGTTTTAGGCGTTTCTTTTAGGAATCCGCGTCAAGTTGCAGCGTAGTCGATTCACAATTGGTCGAGAATTGACATGAATGAAAGGTGCGAATTGCAAAAGTGCATTAATAAAAAACGCGTAAAAGTAGCGCCCAAAAATAGACTCGATCTTGAAAATATATCCAGTTTCCGTTTAATTTGAATATTTTAGGTTAGGAATTTAAGTTATCAAACGAGCGTCTTAAGCTTTGCCTCATAGGCTGTATTTTTTTTTTTTTACATTATATGGATGAAAAAAATTGTCTGGCACATGATATGCGATTCATAATATGGCCTCTTAGTTTGAATTAAAACAAGTCGCTCGCATGACTAACGTACTAACGCTATCCATCATGGAATAACGATAAATGTTCAGTACTTTAATATGGATATAAACTAATCTTGATTCGTACTGTAAATAAAACTTTCGTTTCATTGGATGTAAATTACAATAAGTAATTAATGTGATTTTAATCATAATATTACAGTACGCACTAAATACAACGACATTGTTGTCGCTATACGTATATATACCTGACAACGTTGCAATATTTTGAAAGTTGTACTGTTGATGGCATTGGATGCAGCGACTCTTTCAAACGTAAACATATATATTACAGGAACAACCTGTTTCTCGAAAGTGTATACAAGGTCGAATGTGTGAGTGCAGCGTTGCCAAATTTCCAAATACAAGATCTCTCGATGTGATGCGGAGAGAGGGGTGTAAATCATGAGAAAATACAGAATTTCTCGTTTTTAAAACTATTGTATATTATTATAAAATATAACTATTTTGTATATCAAATCTTTTCTTCGTAATGATGATTTTTTTTCTCATTAGTGACGTTTAACCTAAAAATTATTATGTTGTAAATGTGACAACGACTGTTATTATTGTTATTATTATATTATTGATTATTGTTATTATTATTTTATTTTCGAAATAAAAAAATGTTAGCACTTTTTGCGTTTATGTAAAATGAGAGTATAAAGATATATATTCTTTTATTTATAATTTGCAGGTTATCTTAGGTATTGAAGTTATGCATGGGTCGGTTACGTTTTTAGGTTACGTAGCATAGTTTTTAAATTACGTATTTTTTCAGAACTCTTTCTGATCAAAAAACATTCGGTTCGTATTCTTTTTGGATGAATAAATTTCCTAAACAAGATTTTTCATAAAAAGTTTAATTATATTTTCTAAACCCGATTCCATGCATAACTTTATTACCTAACCTACAAATTGTAAATAAATAGAATTGATATATTTTATTGATCGATATGATTCATTGATGCATTTACACTAAATCTTTTGTCTTGTGGTAAAAAGTCTCTTACTTTCCTTTATTTATTTATTTATTTATTTATTTTTTTTTTTGTTCTAAACAAATGTAAGATTATTTTGAATGTCGAAATACGCTTTGTTCATTAATAAAGGATTAATAAAATCGTTTATTTATATACCGTTAAAAATATGATTTTAATAAAAATTTAATTCTAATTTTTTTTATTTATTTATTTTTTTAATTTGGATAATATAGGAATGTAAAAACTTTTGTAGTAATGGAAATAATGACGTCGGCAAAATATAATTTTCGAAAAATTATACTGTATCTACAAAATAATAAAGTTTAACGAATCATAAATAATATGTGGTAATCATAGATGATAATATAATGAGAATGTCACAAAGTCGTGGAATATTATACATATATTTGGAGTTACAAAAACAAATAATAATAATAATAATAATAAAACAGAAAAACTCGTTGACATCGATTTGAATTTCCTTTTTTTATTTCTAATTAAATGTATATTAAATATTTTCTACAAAAGCCTTTCTATCTATCATTTCAGCGTGGTACCATCCCTCAATTATGAATATGATTTATAGTCAGTGATTCAATTAGCGCTGCAATTAGATAAACAAAAGAGCGTAATGCGAAAATAATTTTAAGCCTCGAAATAAAATCCATTTTTATTTATTTATTTATTTTTATTTTATTTTATTATTATTTTTTTTTTTCGGTATCGCATTCCGCCAGTATTCCGAGGGTAGCGCATTAATTTGCGCCCTTGAGAAAAGCTTTGACGATCAAAGTGTCCGACATGCGACACTCGCCGGGTATAGACGGGGCGGACTAAGTGCATTCCAGGGGCGAATCGGGTTAGGCGCGTTGCCCTAAAAGCGAGCCTCGGTGCACTCCGGCTTTTGGGTCTCGGTTTAAAATCCATTTCGCTCAAATTGCCCGTGAAATATTTTGCGGGAGTCGACGGAGGCTTCCATTCCATCCTTGCGTTTGGAATTCGGTCGATTTTCCAGGTGAATCGGTAAGGTTATTCTTCTACAATCGGTGGAGGAGGAAGGATGAAAGATGGAACGACACTGCGCGACGAATATATATATGGATTTTATTAGATTAACTTGGCAAATTAAGAGGAGTATCTATAATCGAATTCTCGGTGAATTTTAGATTTCTTTAAAATTTGTACAATTTTTTTTTTTTCTTTTATTTTTTGTACCTATTATTTTAGATGAAAGAGAATTCTTCTGTAATATTCATATATGTTTAAGTTTTGAATGGTGTATCAATCCCGAAAGACAAATAATTTGACAGCAATTAAAAAAAAAAAGAAAAAACATTCACGACCTATATTTAAGCAATGCTGCCACTTGTGAGAAAAGCGACATCTAGCGAGATTATTGGAAGTTAAATTAATTTACGAATTTCCCATTGGGAGTGTCGAAAATTAAGCCCAAATAATGGTCCGAAGTATTGCAGAGAAATGAAAAGTTTACCACTTGCGAGAAACGCGCCATCTAGCGGCGAATTAAATAACATTACATGAAATAATTGTATACAAATTACATCATCATTTCTAAGATAGGAGAATCGTTTTTTAAACAAATTTCAGCAGTTTCCCCGATACGTGTGGATCTTTGTTTAAAACCAAAAGAGTGCGGGAACCTCTAACCGAACTCGGAAGACGAGTCGGCAGGGGGGGTTTCGTTTCTTTCCAAGTTAAACACACTTTACGCTTATATACAAAACCGCGCCACGGCGATAAAAGTACCGGCTTTTCTCATTTTCCCCGCAACGAAAACGCTTCCACTTGCACTTTCAGCTCGTTTTTGCTCTCGCGTTTTGCGAATTCTCACGCTTCGAGAATATTCGTGCTTTCCTGTTTACGAACGATTAATTTGCTAAATGCGACGTGAGAAAAAAAAGCATTTCCGTGAATGTTATACAAAAAATCGTTTTCGTTGGACAGAAATGAAAATTACGTCCTTTTGTTGGAAATTTGTAGGAAATCAAGTTTGAATGTTTATAAAGAAAGTCATAGTATGAGAAAAAGACAAAATTTGTGGCGTTTTTTATTGAAATCCACGTCAAGGCAACCGTGTCCGCGTGTCTGTCCGTCCATGGTCCATCCATGTCGTATAATCAATAGTACGTTTCACTAATGCTTTATTGCAATAGTTGACGACTCTATTGAATAATTAGTTTGTCATTTTCTGTTCCCTGTAACCCAGTGTCCCTGTCTGTCCTTTAATCGTCCGTTTAATATATTCTCGCTTCAATGTTTAACGTAAATGCTCTAATTTCAATTCTTTTCGATGCAGTGTATTGCACGTGTCTTTTCGTTCAAGTCTACCTGTCTCATCTCTCTCTTCGTCGTTCATATATTTTTTGTTCCGTCTATTTGTCTACGTTCTTGATTGAATCACACTTTTAAATTGCGATATTGCATGTAATAAATATTAAATGATATCGGCCATTTCGTTTCAATTTTCGGTTAAATCATTGACGTTATTGCCTTCTGACTGTCCATCAATCTGTCCATCAGTCTGTCCATCGATACATTTTTCATATTTTCATTTAGGCATTTAAGATCGAAAATGTTACCAGATTTCAATGGTTCGGGTTTTCCAATACAAATTATTTCCACTGTATCTTAAAACGGAATTTCAAAATTCGAAATGGCGAACCCAACATGGCAGACGACTTTCTGGAAAATTGATCCATTTCATCGAAAATTTGCTACTCGAGGGTTTTTGCCATTCAAAATGGCGGCTGCTGCCACACTTTTGAACAATTATTTTAATTCCGTATCGAGTGTACAGAGTTTTTCTTTTTTAAAGCTAAATAATAAAGTCATCGGTGAATTTCTCTTCAGATTCGATCTTCCAGCGATCTTAAAGATCCTCGATTTACAAGTTTAATGTTTTTAATGTAATTTTGTTTAAAACTGAAATGATGCTATTGTATATTTAAAACACACATCATCGATTATTTGAAATATCCCTAAGACTGAAATTCTCGAACGTTACTCATCGTCCTCATAAAGACATCAATTAGGGGACTTTGTTAAAAAGGAAAATCTGGACGTCTCACTTTTACGATATCCTCTCAAAAATAGAATCTTCCGGGGGGGAAAAAAATGTAATCTCTTCCGAGCTATCTAAATGAATGTAAGTCAGTCGGAGAAAAGGGAAAGAAGTAAGAAAAAGAAATCTGTCAGCTCCCTCTAATGACGTCATTCTGCGCGTTATCGTGGAAATTCGTCAAAAATGCCGGTGCAGGTTGTAAACAGACGCGCCCAGCCAGTTGGACTGTACGTACATTTCCCGAGGCCGCCGACGGTTTGGCGACCCTAATTCTCACGACGCTTTTCCACCTGCGAATGAACCCGTCGTCGCGTTATAAGGGGCGGCAACGAACAAGGGACGACATTAGACGAAGAAGCCCTACACACACGCCCGATATAAACTCGGGGCTTCAGCCAAGTATTTCTGTCTCAGCCTGCGGTTACGTAAATTCGAACTTCTCGTTTCTTTTTTTTTTTTTTTTTTCTTTTATTATTGCGATTATCAGGCCCTGTTATCGCCACGAGCCATATGGAGGCAATACGAGCGCGGATAATCCGTCGGCCATTTTGCATTTGCCTTGCCAGCGTTTGCATCAAGACGGAATTGGACTTTTTATTTATTTTGTTCTTTCGTATTTCAATTAATACACTGCTGATGAGGCAACGATGATTGGGACGAATAGACGTTGGGAAATACATCGTCATTAAAGAACGTAACTTTTTGAAATCAAAGTTTTGAAAACCGAGCGAATCGTGACTCTAATATGGTAATTAATCATTCGAATGATTGAATTTAAAAGTCAACGCGGTACCGTTCCGTCTTTACCTCGTCACCGTTATTATGCACGTATTTTTCTTTTTACGCATTTTTAAAAGTATTTTTTTTTTTTTTTTTTTTTTTGTAGGTATCACGTAACGTTGATTGACTGATTTATCAATTTGCAGGAGCAGTTGCGAAAGAGAAAAGACGAGGAGGAGGAGGCGAAAGAGCGGCAAGGTGCTCTCAACCAATCGATCCGCGACTCGTCGAAATTGCAAGCACTGGAGAGCCACGCAACGACACTCGCGGGTCAAGAAAATCCGGCCTATTCCCAGGACGAGTTGACCAGCACTGCCGCGAGAACGCCGACTCTGCCACCGGAAGTCGAAGAGCCTCCAAAACCTCTTAGTAAGCAGATTATTACATCGCAATCGCGGTCCATTAAGCCTCGAGCGACAGCGTCGACGAACGCGACCAATCAAATCATCGTCAGTCATTTTTCGTTTCTCGCCTTGGCCATTGGTGACAAATTTTGTTTTTCCCCCTATAAAGGTGTAATATTTTCAATTTTGTTTTCGAGGTACGGAACGAATCGTTTAGCGCTCTTTGGTCCTCGCGATTCGAGTTTCTCCGTTGAAAATGCGCCTTAAGGAACGTCGACTAAATTGAAAACCAGCAGATAAGAACGTAACGAAATGTTTCGCTGTGTTTCGAAAAAGAAATGTCTTATTATTTATGTTGAATTGATTGTACAATAACGATCGGTTCAAATGTTACTGACCCTGATCAACGTCCTTTTTAGGAGAGTCTCCCGTTAAATATTATTGACATACACGAGCGGGGCTATAACTATCCTCGAGTGCTCGGCTATTAATATATCATGATCCTGCGTGCATTCTAAAGTAAATTAGTCTCGACTTAATTTACACGACTAAAGTGCGTAATACGTAATAAATTAATAACAACGCTGGCGCAATACGCAGTATTGCTAGAGCGTCTAGTTTGAAATCCGCCTTAAGGAGCATCGCGCATAATACAATAATTTTTTAAAGAAACTTCATTAATCTTGTCTCTCAGAATCGAGAATCAATATTCCAATCGTTTCGATACTTTCGACGGATGTGGATTTTAATGAACTTTGTGGATATATTGAAAATCCGCCTTAAGGAACGTCGCTCGCAGTTATTCGCGACAACGACATAATAATTTTCCGGGATGGCAATTAATCGTTCGCGTCGTTAATCTTGTCTTAGAACCGGGAATCAATCATGTCGATACTTTCGACGGATGTGGATTATAATGTCGATGTGTTGAAAATCCGACCTTGAGGAACATCGCGCATTGCGTATTGTAGGTTAGGGACGTCAATGTCTCTAGCACGTTCGATTTACGAATCGATTGTGCTTCCTCGATATTCACGAGTTTCCACGAAAATCTGAAAAGAGAACCCTTTACGAGACATCGCACTTTAATTGTTACAGGTTACGGCGAGGTCGTCGCGATCCTCGAGAGGCTGCAGCTGCAATTGAAGAGCTATTCCGGCGCCCTGGGTATTTCCGGACCTGGGCTCGAAGCTGAGCTCGAGGCAGTGCGGGCGCTCCTCGTGCAACGGCGCGTCGCCAACGCCATCGCGACGCACCACTTCCTCAAAGCGAAGCTACGTACGGGAAAACCACTCAAGCCCCTCGCCGACGACGCTGCTACTTTGGCCCGAGACGTGAGTTTTCAAACTTTTAAGCCGCTCTTTGATTGCTTGGCAGTTTCGGCAGTATCTAATGCCGTTTCCGTAAATCCAAAGACGTGCACGTTTTCCCTTTATTATCTTTATCGAAACGTTTCACGTCGCGTGAAACTATTCTCTTTTTCTCTTTTCGGAATACGACTGAAAATAACGTCGTAACATCGAGATTTTTCATCGTTGCATTTAACGATCTTGTAAATTGTAGTGCGTCGAAGTTTTGGAGCAATGGCAGACAACGTCGCCGACGACGATCGCAGCCGGAGAGACGATCGCCGCTGCCGAAGAGCTGACGAGTTTGCTGACCAGCTACGACATGGAGGGCCTCCTTTACGCCCACGATTCCATAGTCGCGAACGTCGACGGCTTGGAAAAAAGGCAGAGTCCATCGTCGCCCGGAGCGCCGCCCAGTCCGACGTCCAGCTCGAGGAATTCCAAGATCGCGGACAACATCAAAATCATCAGGATAGAGAAAACGAACGAACCTTTGGGTGCTACCGTGAGAAACGAAGGCGACGCCGTCATAATAGGTATGCTCAAACGTTTCACGCGAATCGATGATTTTCTGGTGATATTTTGGGAATATTTTCGGGATATTCTGATGGTATTTGGTAATATTTCGATAATCTTTTTGACATACTTTATTTTATGACAGAAGTTCTCATGAGAGATTATAAATTCTCGTACTGCTAATTTTCACTTTATTGGCGTCTATAAAGAAGAGAAACCAAAGAAAAACCCCTTTTCACTCTCAGCATGACGAGGTGAAAAAGGTGAAAAGCAAAACGACAAACTCGTGCGAACGAATTCGAAGAACCGGCTAACTGGAAATTGGAACTTTCTGTCCGTGACAGAAGTAACTCATTTTTATTGGCAATATAACCCAGTCTAGGTGTCACGAAGGGGAAAATTAGCGGACTAGAGAGTCGCAGTCATTTATACGGGAATCCTTGCAGATCTATTAACGAACGGAACGCAGAATTGTCGTATTCGAGTTTTTTTTTTTTTTTTTTTTTAAGAAATATTTTTTTAAAGAAATAACACAAAATCATCAATGCTCATTGAGATATTAAGAAATATCCTTGATATATTATTAAAAGTCCCTAGACACGTAGTCTTAAAGCTAAAACGTTTTGACGTTATATTTTAGAAAATGTCACTAATCCTCGAAATATTTCTTTTAACAAATTCATACATCGGAAAAATTCTGGCACAAAAAGTCACTAGACTTGTTATATTATTAGTTATTATTTTATCCTGAAACACAATACTAGATCTCGATAAGAGCTATAAGGAGGATATTGCAAAAATCTGTCCATAGGCTCATTATAAAAGACCCCAGACGTAACCTAATAAATAAAACGTTTGGAGGTTATACTTTAGTAAAAGTGACGAGCTCAACTGAAGTTATTTCTTTTAAGAAGTGCAACAACTGTCGACAAGTTTGTGTCTTAACAAGACACATACAAAGTGGAAACTAATTCTTTTATCATTTTAGTTACGATTTTTTGCTGAAATCATTACTAGATCTCAATTAAAATTATAAAGAGGATAATTTCTTCACGGTGTCGTATTTTTTCTATATTATAAATAGTTTCACGAATTGTCGCTTGATTTTTTCGGAGTTGATCGATTTCATCGATCGTTAAAAAATGTCTCTTCGAAACTGAAGCGTTTCGAGGTTATATTTAAAAAAAAAAAAAAAAAAAAAATGTTTCATTCGCAATGTACGATAAATATTCTCAGAACGTGAGACCAAAGACAAAAAGTAGAAAAATGTTGGATTAAATTTAGATTTTTTCTCGAGAGAAAATTAGATAGAAACTTGTAAGGAAAGTTTCACCTTGAATAAGCGTGAGGCGTCTTATTTGTCAAGATTCAAATTATCGTAATTCTAGTGCAAATTGGGCTTTATGTAAAAGGAAGATAAAAGAATGAAAAAAAAAACAATAATAATAACAATAATAATAATAATAAACGAAAAACTAACGATTTTCATTCTATTCTATTCGTAGGCCGCGTCGTGAGAGGTGGTGCTGCCGACAAATCGGGACTTCTCCACGAAGGCGACGAAGTCCTCGAAGTGAACGGCGTAGAAATGCGGGGAAAGAGCGTCAACGACGTTTGCGACATCCTCGCTGGAATGCAGGGAAGTTTGACCTTCCTTATCCTCCCAGCACCAACGAATCATCGAAACAACACAGCGAATCGTAGAGAAGAGGGTCAACAGGTGATTCTTTTTTACTAGTTGGACGTTTTGTTTTTTCTTTCTTTTTTTTTTTTTTTTTTTAGTGCATGTCACTTTTTACGAAAATCATCAGTGATTGTGTCTTTCCATCTTTTTTTTTTTTTTTATTTCTTCACGGTGTAGTATTTTTTCTTGATCCATATGTTACGAGCGATAGTAAATAATGTTTCGTGGAACTCCACGTTCGAGAATGTTGAGAAAAAAAAAAAAAACAAAACAAAATGAAATTGCAAATAGTAAGAGATAAGTGGAAACTAATTCGTTTAATTCGACAGCAGATTCACCACGTGAGAGCTCACTTCGATTACGACCCGGAGGAGGATCCGTACATCCCGTGCCGTGAGCTCGGCGTGAGCTTCCAAAAGGGCGACGTCCTCCACGTCATTTCTCAGGAAGATCCGAATTGGTGGCAGGCTTATCGGGAAGGCGAGGAGGATCAAGCGCTCGCGGGCTTGATTCCCAGCAAAGCCTTTCAGCATCAGTAAGTCGGCGAAAATACAATCGTTCGAGAACGTTAATGTAACTGACAAAAAATGAAAAAAACGAAAAAATAAAAATTGTCAAGACAAGAACTGTCGAGGACAATATAGGGGTAATCGATTTTTCACAATGATTTTGACCTTCGGGTTAATTTCCAAAGTCCTTTTTTTTGTTTAATGGAAACCTCTATTTTTAATATCGGATTCGGAAAGAGCGGGAAATTTTACGTGAGAAGTGATAGTTTTTAATTTTTAAGAATGTGACCTTCAGAAGGTCAAATATTTCAAAAATCGTCGAGAAGCAGTTGAACTTTGCAGGATTTATGGTCGAATAAATGTAAGTAAGGTTCGTGAACCAACGACCTCGAGCAGCTTGAAGTTAATTTTCAAGGTTATCCGAAGGTTAGAGTATTTTTTTTTTTTTTTTTTTTTTTTTTTTTTTTTTTTTTTTTTTTTTTTTTTTTTTTTTAAAAAATGACTGACCTTCGAATGTCCTTGAAGGTAAAAATCATTGCGACAAATGGGATTACCCCTACATTGTCCCCGACAGTTCTTGTCTCGACAATTTTCTTTTTCGTATTCGGATCCGTCGATTAAAACGACTCACCCTGCATAAAAGGTATACGTTAACGCGCTCGTCAGATGAATTTTGGTCTTGTTACATTCCAAATGATAACTGAAAAAAGATGCTCTCGTTAATAAAGTACAGGGTGGGCCATTTTAATCTATATAATTGGGAAATATCTCGAAATAGACGCGTGATCTCGAAAAATGTTTCGGACAAACGTTGTAGGGGGCGAAGAGGTCACGTTCAACGGAAACCATTGAATTTGACATCGACGATCATTTTCAAGGTCATCTGATAGTTTTGAACTGACATTTCTAAATGGGTACTCCTACGTTTGTTCATCCCGGATTCGAATTGTTGATATATGTATACCCACCCTGTATATTAATCCATAAATGTGGTTGTGTGTGTTGTATATACACACTATTGTAAATGATTGAATTATATAATAATTCCGTGTTGCAGGCGTGAATCAATGAAACAGACAATAGCCGGCGACAAATCGACTATCCGAGGCTCGAAGAAGTCGAGCACGTTGCTTTGCGCGAGAAAGAATCCAAAGAAGAAGAAGAGGGGCAAATTTGGTTCTACTTATAACGACGACGGTTATCCGCTTTACGCCACCACCTCTATCGACGGTAAATTTTCGACAACTAGAGCATTAAAGCGTGTTTTTTTTTTTTTTATCGTATCCAAATACGATACAAATGCAGTAAGGATAAAATAAAATGTCGAATGACTTTTCAACAGATTACGATAGCGAGGAGGTATTGACTTACGAAGAAGTGGCCTTATACTATCCTAGAGCGAACCATAAAAGGCCCATAGTACTCATCGGTCCACCAAACATTGGCAGACACGAACTGCGTCAGCGGCTGATGCACGACAGCGAAAAGTTCGCTGCTGCGATACCTCGTAAGCTCTTTTTTTTCTATATTACTCCATTCAGTACGTATATATATATACATGTATGTATGTATGATTCAGAATCCAAACGTTAGGTTAGGTTTAGGTATACATCGCTCGTCCGATTAAAAGTCGGTATAGAGAATTATGTCAAAAAAAAGAAACAATGCCGCCGCAATTACTAAGTACTAATTACGATTTGCTCCGCAGACACGAGTCGACCGAGGAAGGACTCGGAGGTGGACGGGCAGGACTACCACTTCATATCCCGTTCCCAGTTCGAATCCGACATCCTGTGCCGACGATTCGTGGAGCACGGCGAATACGAGAAGGCCTATTACGGGACTTCGATCGAAGCGATCCGCACCGTCGTAAACTCGGGGAAGATCTGCGTGCTGAACCTCCATCCGCAGAGCCTCAAGATCCTAAGGAACTCGGACCTCAAGCCTTACGTCGTGTTCGTCGCGCCGCCGAGCTTGGAGAAGCTGCGACAGAAGCGGATGAAGAGCAACGAGAGCTTCAAAGAGGAGGAGCTGAAGGACATTATCGAGAAAGCACGCGAGATGGAGGACAAGTACGGACATCTCTTCGACATGATCATCATCAATAACGAGACGGATCGCGCGTACAATCAGCTCCTTACGGAGATCAACTCCCTGGAGAGGGAGCCGCAATGGGTGCCGAGCTCGTGGGTGCAGTAAATGGACGGGCGCGCGCGCGCTCACATAAGGAAAACACATAATCGCGTTATTTTTGAGATCGGACGCGCGTCGCCCGCGCACCAAGATGGTATTGGAATTCGCAGTCGTCCGCAAAAGTAGAATTTTGAGGTTCGGCCCCCCCAAACCCCCGCCCCGAAATTCGCCCGAATTTCGGCTCAATTTCCATCCGTTCGTAAGAGTTGAGTGTCGACTCTGCCGCGAGAAAATGTTATACTATTTGTTTATAATCAATCACACGACTGACAGTTCAAATGCCGCGCGAGCGGAAGTTTACGGACAATTTTCATACGAAATGGACTTTTTCTACTCAGCCAGGACGGCTTCGTGCCAGTCCGAGAGCTACATCCAGAGGCTACTACCCCCCCGCCCCCGCAAGTCACGTAAAGAGTAACGCGCGCAAGTCGACGAGAAGTTACTAATCGTTCGCCGTAGGCTAACTCGTGGTTGTTTAGTGAAGCGAAGAAATCGCGTAGACTCGTTAACGCCAATAGTCGTAGCTCGCCAGCGCGCTCGAGCGGGGATGGGCCGTCAGGTCCTCGAAAGCGCGAACCTAAAGGGAAATTTGGATGGTTTTGTAATTAGATCAGAAATCTATCGGTGTTATATTTCATTAATTTTTTTTTTTCTATCGATCGAACCGGAGACTATATAGTGGCGTATCGATTGCAAATCACTTGTTGAGTTTCTACATACATATAATTTCTTACATATGATGGATTTCTTGCGACAGAAATTGAGGTGAAATGAATTTTTACAATCATTTAGATCGGTTTGTTTTTTTGTTGTTGTTTTTTTTTTCTTCTATTTTTCTTTTTATCAAAGAATTATTTATTATATAGACAAGAGAACGGGAGGAAATATTTCAACGGAAGGATGATATTAATGGTGCGTTCTTACCTACGATTTTACACACGTATTGTATATTCGTATTCGTTTCGATAGATGGTTTTGTTGCATCAACGACTTTCTTCGCGACAGCTGGGATTGAATAATATATACACACACGTACATATACGTATACTTTAAAATTTTTTTTTGTTTTTCCTTTCTTCGGTGCACCCGACTTCGGAGAACTTTTTTCATGGAATTTCCATCGAGTCGAAAATTTGTACAAATTCATAAAATGTATGTTCGCCAGAACGGTTTCGCAGCTTCTTTAGTGAAAGAAACGGGAAGAGAAAAGAAATAGAAAAGTTAAAACACAAAAAGTAAGAAGGACGAAACAATAAGAAGTGACCCGTTGTGCCAAGAACAAACAAATTGTGCCAAAAGATATATAACGAGAGAGGGAATCGTCGGATGGTTCGATGGCATCGTACGTAGCGTAATAAGACTCGCGCGTCATAACCGTTTATGTAAATATCTGTGCAATTGTATAGAAGAGAGAAAACCGCAGAGTTTTTGTATATTAGATTTTATTTCATCGAAGAAGCGCCGAGCGAACTCGTCGGACGACGAGGATCGATTTTTTAAAGAGACGTCGACGCGAGCGGAGCACAAACCCGGTCACACTCAACCGACGAGCTCGCTCTTTGTCTCCGGCTAATTATGTATGTATACAGTGTCGGTACACTAGATTGCGAATAGTGATGATCGTCATCGTTGTCGCGACTAAAAAGAGATTGCAGTGCGTACACGTACTATTATTATTAATATTGATTTTATGTGTAATATAAGCGTACAACGTTCATGAGAAGGTATACATAGAATTGTATATATAATATATATTTGCATATAACGTACGCACATACAAAGCAGAGCCTCTCTGTCTCTGTCTCTCTCTCTCTCTATCTCTCGTCTCGTCCGGAGACTCGTTCAGTATCGACCGATGGAAGGATGCTTCGACTTACGATTCGACAGCAACGAAGCGACTATCTCAACGAGCACAAAAACGATAAATGAGAATTCGACAAGAAGAATTCAGGAGAAATTCAGTAAATGTTAGTGACGTCGAATCCATAAAAGTTATATTTCGACAACTCGGTTGTTGTAGTGTTGGTCAGGGAACTGGCCAACCGAATGAGTTCAACGAGAGTTCGTTAACTGTTAATGATTTCGAAAAGTTCCATAAGCTGACATTATTCGTGCATCCGCTGCGAGGCATTGAAATGCAATTGACATTTAGAGAATTCTTTTCGCGCTAAGTTGACATTGTTCCGAAGTTCCGGTCCACTTTGGCAAGCGAAGCTTCGATACGATTATAATAGTTGCTAAGGAATCCTCAAGTTTCGATATCGGATGCAGTCTTCGACTCGATTGGTGTGTTCCCGTATAGACGTATAAATATGGATATAAGTGCGAGATCGAATAATATAAGTAGCAATAACGGCGATCTAGGAATTAAGAAACGACGACACATAAACGAAGAGGGTGGACGTTCCGGAAGGTGAGCCGCCGTTCGTCGACGAGTTACGTCAGAGAATTCTTCCGGAACGTAGACCGCATTTAACGTACTAACCGTTGTATTAAGTGGAAACATAAAACAGTAGCGAAGGTGGAATCAGAGAGCCCGATGCCATAAGTCGTAGAGCATTGATCGATGGGTGGGGGATAAAACAAACACTCGTATTACGCCAAGGAAACGATCGCTGTTTCTCTCTCCGATGACAGATCCATCGCGACGAATGTCTCTAGACTCGCCAGCACGGCACCTACTTCGCGAGATAAATATTGTACTTAAGTTTTAAGGTCGTACCAGCTGCGAACTCGCGTCTCGGAATTGAACCGACAACTGTGGACGTAGAGAAACGATTCTTGTTTTCGAAGTATATATACATTATACATATTAGACGAAGTTCAGCGCGAAGTATAAAAGTTATTAAACACAGCGCGGCCACTGGCTCAGTTCCGAGACGAGCGAAGAGATCGATACGATCCGACTGCGAAACCGTGCCGACGTTTCACGTTCCAACTCCACATTCTGTTACAAATTCCGTTGAATAAAGGTTACTATAACATTTCTCACTCTCACATTTCTTCATTTTAAATAATTTACCATATTTTCAGTTTGCCGAACAAGTTCGAGAAATGGCGTAACACCTATATACATACTTAACTTCCACTTCCGGCAAAAACTTTATTCTTAATCCGTTGTATCTCGATCAAAACTCGATAAAAAAAAAGCAATCGATCGATAATGCTTCGATGCAATTTTAAATTAGTAACAGATAATTAAAGAAAAATAGACAATACCACCACTATTTTCATTACCTTGGTTTTGTTAATTATATATATTAATATAACATTATTTTTTATAATGAACGTGGCGTTAAGTCTTTTAACGATATCGTTCTATTATTCGTGTAGTATCTTGCACTTTGAGGTTATGTTCTGATGGTTTTTGCTCCAGAAGAAAGTGTGATGCGCAGTTTATTTATGAATACGGAGAATGAAGAAATCTCTCAAAGGTATCACCGTGAATCAGAAAGGTTAGATTTGTTTTTTAACCATTGAAGGCATTACGAAATATTTATTCTACGAAAATGTCAACTGTCAAAAGAATGGTGTACGTACCAATAATTCAACACACTTTTTGGAGCAGTGACAGCGATCGGTAATTTTGCGTTTTTCAAAACAAATCTTATTCAGTTGTACTGTTCGTTCTAACAATAACGGGGAGATTATTTTCATTTAAGTAGCCTCGTTTTATTATCTCATTATTCCTTATATTTCAAAAAAGGTAATTTAAAAATAACATGTTTGCATTTCTATATGTACAAATCGATACAAAATGAAAAAGGATAAGACTTATTTCTCTTGTCGTTTCTTAACATTATGAATAGAAGACTGTGTACAGTAAGATTATTACGAAAGAATGATTTATGTTGTTGGCCGAAGTGAAAAAGTACATATTTTATATGTTGCATTATAATTTTCTTCATACAGGAAAAGCATTTTATTTGTTTTGATTACATTATAATATTTTGTTACTGCAGTAGTCGTTCATTTATACATTCTTTCTGTTTAAATCGCAATTATGACAATCTGAGCATTTTTACCTTCGGGTGTTAACAAATATGACATCTGCATGCTGAAATTCGATCTATACCTTAATGTGATTAACGCAACATTAAGATGTAAAATACATACAACATGGTGTATTATTTCATTATCTACTTTATTTCTAAATCATATGGTCTATATCTTATAAATATAAATTTATTATTTATAGCTATATGGTGGTGCTCGTAATAAGCTCATATAAAAAGGTTATGAAACATAATGAAAGCAAAGATGGTAGAATTTATAATTTTTTTTTATTATTATTTTTTTTTTTTTTTGTATTGCATTTGAATCTTTACCAATATTACATTGCAGATATTTGAAAGTTAGTTTTTTAATAAATGAATCAAACAATAATAAAAGCAATACTTACTTTGATGAAAAAATCAAAGTACACCCATAACAGATTCAGCTAAAACATTTAACTTTCTAAACTATGTACAATATTCTCTTATACAAACTGTACATACTTCTTTTTGAGATAAAATATATTAGCAATTGACTTATATATGTTACCACGTGTCGAGAAATAAATATTATCTCAGCAACAACAAAAAGTTTTAATAAAATTTGCTGGATGAATGATGAATGAGAAATCTCGTATTTCTAATGTATATTTATGTATTCGTCAAACATACTGTCATTCGCAATTCTGACATTTTTTTTTAACTCAAGTATCTTAATCATTAAGGTAATTTATTCATTATTACTACAGTTAATATGCACTTAAGTAATTTCCACATTTTTTAAGTCTGATAATTTATAGAATCATTATAAATGATTTTTTTTTTCGCTCTGATTTTGTGAATACTTTGTTAACTACAAGAGTGACTTACACACTTGGATTTTTAAATTGCCATTGAAACTCGAGTGAGTTCTTTTAAAATAATTGTCCCATAGTAATTTTAATATTTTCGATAAACGATAAATGGTTAGTACAAAACGTAGTAGATAATCATTTCCATTTGATCAAGAAAAAGAACAAAAAAATTGATATTTTAAAATAACATCGTAGTTCCAAATAGGTGAGAAATTAAGTTTCGTGAATGGAAAATGTTTAAGAATACTTTATCATTTTCAAAATAAATATAACCCTTTTCATTGTCCCCATTCTGTTTACGCAATTAGGTAAACAAAATTTCGTCTGTACATTTCATAGTGAACTTTTTTGTTCTAGAAGTCAATTTAAAATGGTAGATGTAAAATACCTACCAAACGGAAATTTGACATCGAAGAGCATCACTGATTGATAACTTTTCAACGTATTTTCGCGCACAGGCGATCTTCAAATTCATTTGAGTTTCTGATTAAATATGTGTGAAGTATACTTATTAAAGTAATTAAATTATGAATTTGAAAATGAACTTGAAGATTTCAGTCAGCAAAGCATCATTTAGTAATATGTACAATGGTATAAAACTGAGGTGTATTCTGTAACCATTCACTGCTGGTTCTTGTTCAATTAGACTCCCAGTCTACTGAAGACTCCTGGCTTCTTAAAATGTGATACTGTTGCAATTTTGTTAAACGTCACTTGCTTCGATTTTGAAACTCCCAAACGTGCTTTTGCTGGCATAGGACTTACTTCAGAAGCTGGACAAAAATGAAAGAATAGATATAAAACATGTTTAATAATAAGGAATTTGAAGTATTGTTGTTCAGGTTGTAACCGTGTAGCAAGTTTAGTCGCCACCGTTTCAGTATATATGAGCATAGCCTGAAAGTATCATGCTGTAATGTTTGAAACCACTACACAGAGAGAACCCAAAAAACAATCAAAACAATATATTTAACAAATTACATGAATAAGCAAGGAAAGAAATATTTCCTTTGACATATGCAGACTTTTTTATTTGTTTGCAGGTGTCCCACCAATAAATTTATATCTATATATAAATTGTTTAAGATTAAACCCTTGAAGCACGAAATAAATTTCTAACCTATTCTATCCTATCTCAATTTATTTTATAAGTATATAAAAGTATTAATGAATGTGTTATTTATATTGTTTGACATCAAAAAATTTAACAAATTAGTTGTAATATTTTTGCACTTACCTAGTTTCCCTGTGCTTGATTTCCTCGACACAATAAGAGTCCTTGGTGAATTGTTTGTAAATGAGTTAGAGCTATCTTTAATGACGCTTCTTCTTAAAACACCATCCCTAAACGAACCTGTATTAACTACTTCGTCATCGTAAGAGATTTTCCTCATCAATCTGTTGTTGTCAAATGTGTCATCCCTCAAATTATCGCCAAATGAAATTCTCTTTGTTGTCTTCACTAACATCTTCACGCTATCTGACACTGAATTTTTAGGTTTCTCAAAATCAGCATGCATGGTTCCGAGACTTCTAGAAGTTGCTTTTTTTGTCGTTACAACTGTCGTGGATAACATTGACGGACGAGATTTTAAAATGCTTTGCTTAGGTTTAAGATTCGTACCATTTTTCACAGTTCTCGAAACAGTACTGTCTTCATCATCTTTAAGTCCTAGCCTGTTGAATACACTTGAATTTCTCTTAATTGTATCATTACCGAGACCAGTAACAGTGAAAGTTGTACTAGAATCAACAGAACCAGTTGTACTTGTCACTGCGCTATCACCCAGACGATGAAAAACGTTTTTCTTTAAATCAACTTTATTAACCGTTTTCTGACCTCTTATTGTCGAACTTTTTGGCATAATTCTTTTGTAACCCACATCGTCGTCACCATTTTTTGCTCTTTTAACGTAACTTTCCACCCACTCATCTTCAACATCACTATTACCATCGTCGTACTTCCTCTTTGTGGATGCCGAAACTGGTCGTTCCGATCGATTTATGTTATCTACAGGATATTCTGCATAAGTATGGTTGCTTTTTGAACTTGGTATCACTTTTTTCTTTACTGTCAGTACTGTTGTTTTTGCAGTAGAACTAGCAATTGGCTTGACATTTTTTGATCCGACCAAAGGTTTAACCATTGATGGAGTTTTTGATACTACTGTACTTTTAAGTGGATTTTTGACTACCTTTTTCGTCAATGTCTTCACTGTTGCTTGTACAGGCTTTGAAGAATGCTCTGTATCAACGAGAAATCTTTCACACGTTGTTTCCTCAACAACTTTCTTTGCATATCGCAGAATTGCAATCATATCGCCCATTAATGTGATACCCATTTCTTTAAGGCTCGGTTTATCTAACTCAGGTAACATGTCTGGTTTAATGCGGTTGTTTGAAAATACAACGGCATGTTTTGTTGCCACATCCGATGAAAATCCAGCTTTCTCGAAGAAGCGAACCCAATATGCTAAAAAAAATCAATGTTTAATTAAATATAACACATCTATATAAATAACTCGAGAGAGATTATAATTAAAATTTACATGTTTGCGAACCTGATAGTGCCATGTCTAATTCAGGCTTTTTCTGTTCTTCTTATGATATATATAGGTTAAAAATAGAACAAAGTTCGAACCCACAAAACCAATCACTCGATAACCTCACTTTCACGACACTTTTACTAAAAACGACAGCGACTGAGCTGAACTAAGCAGTAAGAATGGTAAGAACTAATGCATATACAGTATGCAGATACACACAGATTAGTAGCTCTCTGGTAAACGTCTTACACATCAATGACCTACAGCAATCGAATTGAATCGAATACTGAGCGTATTGCTCAGAGGAATAACAGACTAACAGAGAGCCAAAGGTCCCAATGTAGGCGTGACGAAATTTTTGACTGGTTTCAGCGCTCTCTTCTACTTGACCATTGCGGCCGTCGCTGCAACTATGATGAAAGGATAAAACAGAGCAATTTCAATGTAACGGCGATTGTCGGTAACCTCGATAAACGCGATACATCACGTTACTGCAAATGAAGTAGTGATCGACAATACCGACATAGGAAATGTAGGTAGTATAGGAATTCAAGCTATCTTGAAATGAAATTGTTTTAAAAAATAATGAAATGTATGCAATTATTAATAATATTATTGAATAAATTTCGCGAAATTCGATGAACGAAAAAAATCATATATACGAGAAATAATTTGATTATAATTTATGTTTTTCAGCGTATTGCCTCATGTATAATGTATGTATTCCGATATTTATATTGTCTGCAAATGCATTATAAAAGATTTTTAAAAAGTAGTAACATCGATATTCATACATACATTTAATTTACCATTCCATACAATATACAATTATATAAATTTATATCATTATTACATTAAAAAATATTATATTTAAAGTTTTTTTTATGTTTATTTATTATAACTATTTCCGTAAGTATAAAATTGAATGTATGTCTTTGTTATGTTTATGCAGTATTTTCCGTAACCTTTGAATGTCATTGACAATAATGACACCGCGAAGCAGTTCCGGAAATTGTGTTTACTTTCGG
>JAPYZR010004098.1:0-13422 GCA_030522945.1 Trichopria nigra
AGCGGAGTCTGAAACATTCCCAGTAAAATTTGTAGGGAGAATCATATAGTGCCCCGTCCATAGCCCTTACTTTAAACGGGACTCTTGGCACCGCCCTATATACAGGGTGTCTCATTTTAATCGCCCCATCGGAATTTCGCCAAATCTAATCCAATTAAATAGAGAAAAATGCTCCAGACAAAAGTTGAAGGGGGTCTCTCCAGTGGTACCAAGGAGCTTGACCTTGAACCCGATTGTCAGGGTAATTTCAGGGTCAAAGTGATTTTATAAAATGGGAACCTCTACTTTTGACCCCGGATTTGAAAAGAGCGGAAAATTTTCAGCAAGATCATAGCGTAGGTCTAATGAAGGTGAAAATTTGTGAAAATGTTGATGTTGTTGATGTTAATTGGCGTTTCATCTCGGTCCTACCACTATACTAGACTCGTCAGTAAGGCAACTGTAGTATAGGAACTTCCCTTATACGCCCTGGAATCCCTAGATAGATGTTTTTCTTCATATTGCAGCGACGTGATGTCTCTTGTCACTTGCGTGAACACTGATGGTGGACAGAGACATCTAGCGAAGACATTTTAACGAATTTAAACACTAATATTCTGTCTTTAATTTTTAGCAACTGGAGAATAATTCCTGCAGCGACGGCCACCTCTCGGGCATCATGCCGGACGTGGCGATGGCGACGGCATCCTTCGGCGCCCTCCAGCTGGTGGAGCAGCAGGAGCTCGAGCTCGACCTCGGCGACGGGGCGTCGCATCTGCTGCAGCACGCGCCGATGACGGGAGGTAACGTCGGCATGATTCACCGTCCGCTTCCAGATCAACGCCAAAGACGCTACGGCTTGCCACCACCTTACATGTATCACCGTTCCGGCAGCGGACTGCCAAGATTCATATAATATGAATGTACCGAACATGTACCGTGTAAGAAATGTACATATACATACTGCCTACGTAATCTATAATTTGTCATACTATGGTGGAGCGAACTCTCTCGAGATCGGGGAGTTCGCGTCGTCCGCGCGCCACACGCGGGCGGTTTCTGTGTATACGTCCGATTGCGAGTATTTTTGTTTTTTTTTTTTTTCCCCAAGTGCCCGGCGGCACCCGGACGGCGCAAAAGTCGGAAAAAGGCTTTCAAAGTGCTCTCCCTTGAAACACAAACACACACAAACACGTACGACGTATTTAACGTCAGACTGCTCGGGGGCGGATGCGGTAAACACGAGCTGAGCTCTGCTGGAATTGACGTCGTTTGGGGGCAGAAGCTTCCGGGCAGAAACACGAGAACCCGGTGGCGACGATTTACTCGCCAACTCGGAAGAACGAGAAGCGAAGCGCGTGGTCGATTCGGCGCCGGTTGCGACAGGGACTAATTTGTGAAATATTATGCAACTCGGGCCGAAAAGCCTTCCTTTCTCGCTCAGCGTTAGGGCAAATCGCTTTCACGGGGGGTTTCGACGCTGTGCAAATACAACGACGAATACGTCGACGCTGGTAATGACCGTTCCCGGCTTTGTTTCTATAGTTAAGATTGTGAAAGATGTAATTGTAAAGAGGAAAGGCTGGGGCGTTCCACGATAACACAGAAATTATTCGAAGCTTTACGAAAAGTTTGATGATGAAAGTTTTTGATTTTGTTTTGTTTTTTTTAATTTATTTATATAGATTTGCGGTAGGATTCGGCCGCATATGTACGCGCGCCTTGCGACAAATGCAAATTGAACGATATATAAGATTGCGTGTCCGTGTATGCTCACGAGAAAGTGGCGACTATCGACACGCTATCGACACGATCGTATAACGTTCAGTTTGTAGATACGCATTTATTGCAGGGTGCCTATTGAGCTACATTAGAATGTCTATAGGCGTTCCGTTATTGGAAATGTTTTTTAAAGAAATGTTTTGTTTTGTTTTCTTTTTTTCTTTCTTTTTTTTTTTTTTTTTTAATATTATTCTTTATAAAAATGTAAAAAGGAAATTGTAAATATATTCGGCGGATTCGGCATTAGTTCGCTCGAATTGAAGAATTTGGCATGTACCTGCGAGTAATTTATAACGTTCTGTAATGTCGGATACTGAAATGTTTTTGTTTGTTATTATTTATTGAGATTCGTATCGCGTAAGGAAAGAGGCATTAACGTTCATCTCTTGTAGTAAGAACTCGTAGTACGAGTTTATCGTTAAATTGAGCTTCCGAGATGATCTTAAGATGAGCGACGAAAAAAAAGAACAGACGCGTTTTAATTAGTCATTTAGTGTCATTTTAGATTAAGCATCCTGCAAAGACTAGAGATACGAATTTAGGCCTCGCAAGTATTAAAATTAATTGATTTTTATCTAGAGTTTTCTTGAACCTTTTCTTTAAACTCTCGTATTTTTAGATTTTATTTATTATTGGAATTCTTAATGAACTCTTTACCTGAACTTGTATAATATGAACTATCGAAGCCTGTCAGCGAGGACACCCTAACCTTTCCGTCAGACCCACAGTGATTTAAATGCATTGTGCGTCGCATACAGATTTCGGGTAGATAAAACGTAAAAAAAAATGGAGATAATCTCGTGTACAATGGTATCGATAAAAGTTCTTAGTCGCGAACAGTTGTAAGCGCAAAACAGAAGGAATACGTAACAAAGAAATCCTCCCGTTTGTATTTGTATATTACGAGGTGCAGAAAACGAGCGGGGCGGCGATGACGGCCGCGCACGGAAGGCTGGCTCCATTGGCTTCTGTCGTAAGATTTTCGGTTCGACGACGAGCTGCATTCAGTTTTATACTTTTTACAATTTAGGTAATACGAATCACTCAGAAGAGAATAGAATTAGTCGATTTATTTGATTATTGTTTTAAGGAACTGTCGAATGATTTTTTTTTCTTCACATTTTTATCCTTATTATTTGGAACTTTTAAATAGTTTTAGAGTTTAGTTACAGCATCGGGAATCTAATCTTTTTTGTACGCATAATTTCCATTGACGAAATTGTAATAAACTTCCTGCACAATTTGAATGGTACAAAAAAAAAAGGAAAAGAAAGGGAAACAACGTATAGCGATTCGATACGCCAAGAATCGCACTCGGTACATCTTGACAGCTCGTCGAAGGCTGCTGTCGAGATTTGTAATTATTTAAGTTTAATTACTGATATCTTGAAAACCATCTGAAATGCGATCATAAAAGTATATCATCTTACGTAACACTATATTAACTTATTCCGATATCAAGCCAGACTTCTTTTCGCTGATAAATTTAGATAAAAGTTGCATCATCCTGCCTATCGAACAATCTTCGTTTAATAACATAATATCAACTGTGGCACTTGACACATTAGCAAGATAAATGATCCAGTTTGGGTATGTCCGAGGTCTACATTGCTGCAATAATCACCTCGCATTAAGATATATCAAACGATCTCATTTCGCTTTATGTCAGCACTTCATTCGTGTACTTCAAAAGCTCACTTCGAAATTAAAATCTTGCGTCACATAATCGCCAGCCTTTCGCCGGGGGAGGAATAATACAAAATATTTATAGCCTTATAGCGTTATATATCGCAGTCACTCGGTGAGAAAACTTGTTATTTACGATCTTATTAACATGATACGATATAATGCACTAAATTATAGTGTAGTCTTAAACATCTACTTTAGTAGCGACCGTAAAGAAGAACACGAGAATACAACCGGTTCGAGGGTATCCGTTACGAAGAGAGAAATGTTCATCATGAAACATTGAACGGAGAGTCGGTGCACTATCCGCGTTTCTCACATTCTTCCTTTCCCTCGTTCCTTCCTCTTGGTTCTCGCAAGGGTGCTCTGTTAATTGCCTTTTTTTTATTTATCTCGTCTTCGCACATCATCGCACGTATTCATGTCAAAAATCGACATTGTGAGAAGTAAAAAATTAATAAGCCGATTGTTCGAAGGAACTTTAAATTCAGAGTACCCTTGACTTATAAACCGTCACGTATTCTATCTCCTGTCTTATATCGTTTGGTACTCGCGCATCATTCTATGTATCGTCGTAAGGTTTAGTTAAGGTTTTTAAAAGACTGGAATTATTTGTTTTCGACGAAAAAAAAAAACGATCGTGCAAGAAACGATTTAATGAATCTCCGTTGTCGAAGTTTTGCGTTTGTTCGCGCGGGTGGTTGTCGCTCGTCGACTCGACGGTAGACTGGCGTTCCGTATCGGAGTTTACAATATTGTATATGTACAAATCAGATTTCAGCGAATGAAGGATGCTCTTGGTAAAAACAGAAAAGAAGGAAACGAAGAAGAATGAGAAACAGTGAATGGTACATCATCCTTAACGGACCAATGTAACTAGTAATCGATTAATCGTAGACGACCTCTACATTATTCAGTATTGAACACCCCGCACAAGACAAGTTAATTGTTTAAGATTCGTTGTTCATGCGCTTCATCGCGTTCTGTTCATCTTCTTCTTCTTCTCACTCGCGGGTCGCGCATCGTTCTTTGCCTGGATTTCCGAAAGCGTCTCGTGGAAATTCATCGAACAAATTTCGAAAGATGGATGCCCAGTGTTCACTCGTACGAGTACAATTTGAAAAATGCAAATTCTATGTTGCATGATCTTTTTTTTTTAAGAATGTATTTAGACACTTTTAAATAAAATATTTTTTAGATTACGTAAATTTACGTAAAGTTGGCATCGAGATAAATTTTCGAAATGTTTGTTTTAAATCGTTTAAATGAAAATAATATCAAGCAGAGATATAGTTCGGGCAAACGATTGCACCTTGACAGATTAGCATTCGTACGATTGTGCACAAGGTAGAATTCTTTGAGTGACCATCAGCCGGCAGGTATAGAAAGGCGAGACTTTTGATTTGTTGATTTTAAGAATCCTCGAGAAGTGCAACCTGAAAGTAAATTGTAAAAAAAAAGTGTGAAGTTCGTTCCGAAGCGACGCGTGTATCGCGGCGACGATATTCATGGGTCGTAAATGCTCTTCGCTTTCCGACGCCTGATGTCTTTGTGTATAAAAAGATCTTGACGAAATATATTAAAGCACAACGTTTCTGGGTACGATTATTGTTAGTCGACATTTACTTCCTTAGCAGAAAACCTTATTTGTATGCATACTTTATTTTTTGAATTGAGATTTTGGACTTACAAGGGGAGGATTTTAATTGAAAAGAGCGACGGATGAGCGTTAATAGCAAAAACAATATTATTTCAACAGTTCATGTATAACATTAACTATATAGAAGTCGACATCTGATAAAATTCTTAGAAGTATTGCGTAGACCTTTTTTTCGATCAACGTAGACGCTTGATCATAGCTACATACATATTTGATTTCCTTCGCTTCGTAAGATGTAAAGACACATCGATATAAGCGACCACATTCGGCTGGAAATATTGTTTTTTTAAATTGCTTTCGAAAATGCTTCCGTTACTTACATCAAGGTATTTTATTTGGGCGTTAAAGCCGGCCGTTCATAATTATAGATTACATTATGCAATTGATGAAATCGGCAATAGTACCGTGAAACTATGGCATTTCGCGTATCGCTCGGAGCATTGTCACTTATCAGTTGATTATACACGCTACGCTTTTCCATACATCTATTGTAACACTACAGAGCGATGTCATTATATTTGTGTACATTATACAATGGGAATGGCTAAACTAAATACGGCATTTGTACATGAGAAGGTTGTCGAAAGTATTTGGAAACATTTGAAACAAAGTTAGGTGACTTTTATAAATGGATCACTTGCATTCAATATTTGATTATTTTTTAGCATTTATCGGATTACAACTAAATGCATAAGATAGTAAAATTTCAATAGATTTTTTAATCCGAGCGCTGACATTTTTCTAGCAATGGACATTGCAATCGCCAATCCCTATACATTCAAATAATATAATAATCATAACGACAAAGATAATACAATATTATACAATATTAATAGCATATATATATATATAGATACATATAGTTATCTATTCTTTTCACTATATTCTTTGTACTTTTTCCCCTAAAACTTTTAAATCTGTACACAACTAGTTACGAATATCTTTATAAACATTTTTGTATACACATTTTCAAAAATGAAAATAACAAGTTCTAAAATCACTCTAAAGTATAATCAAATATGAATTGACATTTCGTTTTCGCCCGAGCGATACGCAGAAGGCCAAGGAGAGATTGCGAATCGAACGTTTGATTTGAGATTTTGTTAGTGCGCTGATTTAAAAAATGTAACTCTACTCGATTGTGAATGACTAACAAATGCAAAAATGCAGCTGCATCCCTAGTTGATTACTAATTACGATCACTATTTGGTTATATGAGGCCTAGAATTTTGGAGCTATCAACCCTTGCAAAATGTCGAAGCTGTTACCATCTGGATGCACTGTGAAAACGCGTCCGTTTCGCCCCATCACTTCGAGGAATCCAAAATTATCGATTCCCATGATTCGAACTTCTTGGTAAGTTCCATCTTCCGATACCACTGTGATTTCAGCATCGCTGTAAAGCGAAAAGATAAATGAATACAACACATTTACTAGATGGCAATTTTTGCGATAATCCAATAAGTTTCTTAAAATTTTGTTCTCTATTTGGATGTTTTAAAAGCAGATTCATAATGTTGAGTTGTTGATATTGTACCGAGTAATATTATGATGTGAATGTTTAATATACACATTTCACCTAAAATCTACTGAAATTCTAATTTTTAAAGCGAGACAAAATACTTACGTATGCAGCCAGTACTTGTAATAAAGCTCATAAAAATGATCTATCTTCCCTTCCTGTACAGTGTTCAATAAACTTTCAATTTCGCTGAAGACACGAGCCAAAAATGTCTCATAAGACAACTTCTGTAGATTAGTCTTTGTTACTTCATTGTGTTTTGTGATTATGTCATTGATGCACGTAGTTGGTTTTGAATTGGAGAGGTTAATGCCCATGCCTGCAAACATTTACATACATATGTATATAAAACATTTATAAAAATTTATAAAAATTTATGGACGTATATTTTATAAAAGCGGATATTTACCAACGGTGCAAATAAAAAATGGCGGTTGAAGGAGAGTGGTCACCAAAAGACCGGCAACTTTAGTGCCATTTTCGGTGTAAATATCGTTAGGCCATTTTATTCTGAGATCAATGTTCTAAAAGAAAGGATTAATTTATTAAAGCAAGTTTTGTTAATGTGTGTACGCCTAAATCTGCAATTTTAGTGCGAGTAATTTAATTGGAAAAAATAAAGAATATTTATGTAAAGTGAACGGTAAGGTGAAGTTGAAAATTAAATGATATATTGCACATAAAACAAAATCTTTAATCGCATGATATTGATTACACTGTGATGACCTCAAATACGATCAATAACCGAGTAAAATTTACCTGATAACCTGGAATCGATCTCACTGCGGAGACAACTGCAATACAGATTAAATGCTGTAAAAGCGATATGCGTTCTCCGAGTTCTGATTTAATTGGAATATGAAGCTGTAAACTGAACATCGCACAACCTTTTGGACTAAGCCATTGATTTTGACTACGCCCTAAAATAACAGCAAATAACAACAAATATTTTTTTAATTTATAAGGAAAATTGTTAAAAAATTATATACCTCTTCCTTTACTTTGTTGATACGGAATTACGGCTAAGCCATGTTGCAGAATTGTATTGTCTCCAATAACGTCCATCGAACTCGTTAATACATCTGCATAAATAACCAAACGTCCAATGGCTTCCGTTCTGAGATTCTGTAATGCAGTTAATGCCTTTCGATAAAGTACTCTATATAAATGCATTAATATATACAATTAATTAAGAAATTCCTACTGCGATCATTCACCTCAAAATATTCCACGGTCGAGAAGTTTTCGGGACAGCGGTGCACCATGACTGGGAGGAAGGTCTCTGTAGCAGGCTTCGCTTTTGTGGTCGTTCCACAAAACTGTATTTCTAATTTCGTTGTCTTTAATACATCATCAGCTTGCATCTTACTTTTCAGCTTTTGCAGTACTTCTAGCTTCAGCTGTGGAACCCATACAACGTGAGTAATATCGATTGATTGAGTTTGTTTTGCAATACATACTCTTATTTGAACAAAAAAACGAAGATCGATTTTGACGATTCGCTTGAAACGTTAAATGTTTTGTATGAAATCGAGCTCCCAGTTTGTCATCTGCGAAAAGTCGAATGCCAGTTGAGCTTCCTCTTTATTAATTTTTTCTAACAAAAAATGCAAATATCGAGCTTGTCGATGAAAAATACATACTGTAACTAGAGAAGCTATACACGTGTGTGGACACAAGCATGAAATGTGGCACTTTCTTTATTCTCCCTTCATTTTCGAAAATGACAACAGTATTTATTGTGTATTGAAAATCATAATTTCAAAGTACAACATTTCTTGGATCGTTCACTCTTCTGACCCTTTCGATACATTTCATTTCATATCCACAAATATTGCAGTAAATGAAAATTGCAATAAATGGTTCACATACAAAATTGCTTTGTAAAGTTTTAATAAACACACTGAATGCTTAAAGAAAGTACATTAAGGCAATGAAAATTTCAGTTAAATGTAAAAAGCCAACGATCGAGGAAATTTGTGCTACGAAATCTGTAAACGGTGAAGTAAAATGGCGTAACAACAATGGAGCAAGAAATTATAGACAAAAGCAAAACAAACGTTACCTCATGTCTGCCTAGAAAAAATCCAGGAGTGTAGACGAATGGAACCCGCGCAATGGGATTGATTTCTATACCGAGGTGTGAAGCAAGTAGATCACCGAATATTTCTAACCGGATGGCGTTACTCTGCTTCAGGGCATTGAATTTGCTCTCTTCAAACTCATATTGGGATGGATCCGCTTCGAGGTGGATCTGAGAAAAAACAGCCTTACCCCCACTGGCAGGAAGATTTGCTAGCAAAATGCTGGGAGTGTGCCATGTTTCTTCTGAACCTAAAACTTGAACCTGAAGTGAATGCAGTTTTCCTGCTTTATCGATTACATTTGCCGATACAGGTGTCGGTGGAGTCACTGATGTTCTGGAAATATATTTTATCCATGTTTAATACTTTTTTCATTTAAGAAATGTAAATATTTGAAATACCTGAAATCATCAGGATCGTGGGAAAATTTTGTCTTGACCGGTGAAGCTTGATAGCAGAAAACGTGGTGCATCATTCGAACGTGCTTCCATTTTCCATATGAGAAACATACGAGTTCGTTTTCACGAACTTCGGCAGTTTTGAAGGTAGGCAGAAGTGTTTTCAGGATATCAGAACACAATGCGAGTAGTTTTCCGCCTCGAACAATGTACTCAACAACTTGCGAAGCGATTTCACTGCTGACATTTCCGCACACTATAACTAAAACCGCTTGGTCCATCCAGACATCTTTTTGAGCTTGCTCTGTCGATAAAGTATAAACCGCATATCTGATGGAAGTAAAATGAAAATTTAATGCAAAAGTTATAAAACAAAAAAACATTTTTTTAATTTGATTAATAAATACTTTTCATCACTGAGAGTTGTTTCCAAAACGTTTCGAACGTTGTCAACAGCAACCGAACTGTCAGCATAGATCAAAATATTTGGGGGTTTACGAAAATTTATAGGACCAATTTCAGTCTTTTTGGACGGTGTGCAACTGTAAAAGTAACAAAATAATTTCAATAAAAAGCTTAAATTAGAGTTAACAATTTCCATACTTACGTAGTTGCAGTTGTAGGTATTATGATTTTGGAAGACAAAGTCTTGGGGGAGTCTTTCTCATCTTTAAGGCCGATAACAGTTTTTCCAGAATTATCTTCTTCGGAACTCTCTTCGAGAATCAATTCTTGAGACTTTGTTAAACTTGTATTTGACGATGTTACTGCTGATAAGTCCAATGGCGATGGACTCAGACTTGGACGACTTAAAGCTTGACCAAGTTTCGGTACCATTCCATTTATGATAGAATTGGCCGGTACTGGTGTCGGTGGTGGAGTTGATGGTACAGAAGATGGTCTTGAATCATCATTTCCTATTTCTTAATTCAGATTTTGTAAGTTCATCGACATTTTTTGGAGCAATTAAAAAATATATAATATTAATGACATTACTTGGCAGGTCATCTGGAATATTTTGAGTAATAGGCATCTGTAGAGATATAGGCTTACTTCCAGGTGAAACAATTACCCCAGGAATTTCTTTCACTTCGATTGGTTCGCTTTGTTGAGATACTAATCTTGCAGTGCTGCTGACTAGTCTTAATTTTTTAATGTGTGCATCCCACTGTGCCTTTCCTATTAATTCTGAAGCATTGATAGTTTAGTGTCACAAATCATTAAAGATTATTATTTGTACAAAAAACAATTGTATACTACTGTTATATTAAGTGAAGTATTAAGTAAAGAATCTAAAAATTAAATTAAATTAAGTATCTGTTCGATTTTCAAATATATATAGTCAAACACCGAAAACAGCGAGAAAAAAATATTACAACATATTATAGATCAGAAAAATTAATATGCAGCTAATTGTTGCTCATTTGTTGTTACAACATTACCCTACAGTTAATTTAAAAGACCCATATATTTGGGAAAATAGACTATTACCAGAAACGGAGAATAGGAACAAAGCTCCGATCGCCTTTATATATAAGTCGCAATATATGTAATAAGTATTATAGGACATTGAAACATAGATTTGGCTGCCTTGTATGAAACCTACTTTTTTTAATAAGTGACAAATTCGGGCATAAGGTAACTTTTAAGCAACAATTGATCAACAAATGTTTGCCACGTTTTTATCCGGTTCTGCCAAAACTGCTATGCCACGTCACAATATTTATATATTTAAATTCATATTACCAAACAATATTATAATAGATCTAAATTAGTACGTATTGCTACATAAGTATATTGTACATATAAGTATACTAGTATAAGTATATACTTATATATAAATAAATATAAGTATATTTATTTATATATACTTTACAAGTATAAATATATATATATTATACTTGTAGCAATAACAGAGATTGACTTTGTATATTTGATTTCTTTATAAAAAGTAGTCTTACTTTTGTTGTCAAGCAAATTTAATTGTTCGTAATTGCAAACACATGGTTTTCCAGAAACAGAAACAGCTGAAAAAAGGATAAATTTTGGAGATCATTTATATATCCATTGTATTTGTACAATCAAAGACTTATCTAATTTAACTTACATTCTATACGTGATACCAGAAGCCCATTATTAATGAAACATTGTCCTTGCATCAAATTTGTTGAAAATTTTGTAATATGATCCAAATCAGTTTCAAGAATTGCACCAAATACGTCATCTGACATCCAAGTTATTATTATACCATAATCTTCAAGCTATGTACCCAAGAATTTTAGGACATTATCCATTTATAATATTTTTATTAATAACATGATGAAATTTAAAGTACCTTTGTGGCTTTTGCAGATGCAAGTGGAACGTAATTGTCCAAATCAGCTTCAACGAGTACATGCATTTTTAAATTTTCTTGTAGAAAAGTTTCTGCATTGTTTTGAACGGAAAGAGGAAATATTGATTTTCCATAAGGATAGAGCAACCAGTCAGAAACATCAATTGTTTGCTGCATAAAGTTATTTAGTGATTGATGTGTAATAATTAAAATTTTATAGCTTTGAGCATTTATTGACATACCTTTGGAAAAATTGTACACAAACGTTTATCACCTTGAAACCAAAGAAGATCCCCAAGCCTCGCTAAGTGTTTATTACTGCACAATCGAGAACTTAAAAGATCATCTGTCAAATCATTATTCTGTTTATGTTTACAGTTGCCAAAATCTAAAAACCCAAATAGAAAATGAGATATTACAGATAGAATGTTATAATATTTCAAATAAACACTATGATTTTATTGTGACCAACCTTCTTTCATCCGTGCCTGATGTGGCGAAGTATACAGCATAATCGAAGGTAGGACTGATTCTGAATTTAGAAGAACTGTACTTAGTCGAGCCTTTAAAGAAGATAGTCGCCATGATTGCACCCATGTTGCAATCATGTATAAGAGTGTCAGAAGCATTCCGTATGAACCTTTCAATTTCTGATGAATTCTATTCTTTAGAATTGTCTTTTTGGAGCTTGCATTCTAGATGTTTTTTTGGTAATTGTAATACTTGGAAAATTTGACTGGAAATATTAATAAATTTATATTACGAGTAATTATATTTTAGGCACAATATCCAAACATGAAAATGCATATTAGGAAAGTAGATGACACAGTGAAGGTGACAAAATTATTTTTGGATTTGGTTCACTTAAATAGCACTAAAAGTACACTTTTTTTGTTATTAAAGAAACATTGAAATCAAATGACATTCTAAAAGTGAATATTAGCAATTATACTGGATGTTTTAATTGACATTATAGTTTTGTTAATAAAAAATCAATAGACGAAAATATATCGCATATACATGGCATGAGAGAATATGATATGACATTTATATTCCTGGATTATGTATATATGTGTATTCGTACAATTTGCGACAGTAGTTTTTCTCGAAATAAAAATGATCGAATTGTCCTGCAAATTCGAAAATTATTAACTGCAAAAGATGTTTTAGTGATCTTTTTGATTCATTGTTGTCAATTGTTTGTAGGGCTGCAATATGTCAATCACGTATTTATATCTATACATGTTCGTAATTATTCGCAATGTTCGCAATCACCGAACACTCACTAAGAGAAATTAAAGGCCTGAGCACGCAATGACCATCGAACGCGAACTCGAACTCGAAAGGGGCTTCGAGTTCGAGTTTCATTGTGTCCCTTCCCAGGTAAAAATCGAACTGTACGGGAAGTGTACACTGGTCCAAATTACATTTTCTGTACATCTCGTGTACCGTTAAAACAGCGTTTAACTGTACGATTTTCTCCAGGGTTGTAGGTAGATTTTTTGCAAACACAAAAACGATTTTTCAATAAAATCGGTAATAAAACTTTGCATCCAATTGGAATTTTGTAATATATAATGAAGTAATCAAATGAATGCTCTCAATTTGCTCCGTTCGTTGAGCCTGATTTCAATTCAAGGGCAATGATATATTATTTAAAAAAAGACGAAAACCTATATTTACGAGTTGCGGGCCAAAATCCCCTCAACCTTCACCAATAACCTTAACCTAACGCGTAACTTTTGATTGAAACGATACTTTTATATAAATGCTCAAAAAAATGCTCCAAATTTGCTTCGTTCAAAAAGGCGAAGTTATTATTATTTAAAAACTGGCGTATTAACTATATATAAATAAAAGAAAATTGATTTTCAATTTATAATTACTTCGCCTGACGCAAGGCGGGCGAAGTATTGAATTCACCACAAAAATTTTTCCGATTCTTCGATTTTGGGAATTTTTTGGTGGCAATCTAT
>JAPYZR010004099.1:0-12918 GCA_030522945.1 Trichopria nigra
AAGGGCAAAAAAAAAAAAAAAAAAAAAAAAAAAAAAAAAAAAAAAAAAAAAAAAAAAAAAAAAAAAAAAAGCTATATTTCATTACTTGTTTGTTTGTTTTTTTGAATAAACTTATTTTCTTTTGTCTTATTCTTTATTTAATTTGATTATGATATTATTAATTCTCTTATTTTTAGTGATGTATTCGTTTTGATGTAATTTAATATCTCTCAGATACGTTACTTTAGAAACCTAATGCGAACATTAAAAACGAATATTAAAAACAGTTCAGTAATAAACGATTTTATTTCCATATATTACGGCGTAAAGAAAAAGTGGAATGTTTATGGATTTGACCATAAATAGGTATTTTAAGAAATATATGCAGACAATAATTTGGCGTGAAATTTTCCCCATTTTTCCGCATAAAAATTAAGCATCATCACAATTAACGCTTCAGTTGCGTTTAAAATGGAATGACGTACACGACGCCTTTCAAAAAATGATTTATTAACTGTCAGAATGATTTTGTTCACATGTAGCGTGTGGGTGATTCTCAAACAGCACGACGCTCGGCTGTTGTTACATTATTCATGTATTTGCTTGCAATTTGTTTAAACGTACCGCTGAGAGTTCACGCGACTCCGTGGAATGAAATCCATTAATCCCAGCAATGCGTTCAAAAAAGCTCTCTCCATGAATGAAACGTCCGGCAAAACTTATTGAGAATCGTTTTATGGTTTAATTCTTTATGGGTATTGAAATCTGACGTTTTATTCGAAGTGCATAAAAATTCTTTGATAATTTTTAAAGTCATTTGAATAAACTTTATGGATGATTGTGGAGGTAATATTTTTGCAACAATTTTTTAAATTAATTTTTTATCATTACGTACGATCAGATTACAAATTATAAAATCGTAATATACAGGGTGTCCCAGAACTCGAGGATATAATTTAAGGACGCGATTTTTCGTGCAATTTGAAATCAAAAAGTCCTTTACAAAAATTCGATCCGACGCATAGAATTTGAATGGCGAGCAATTCAAGTTTAGAAAAAAAAATTACTGTTTTTGCAATAACTCGGCTCATTTTCAACCTATATTAACGAATGAGGGCGCATTTTAAAGACTTTTTCAAGCCCAACAATTCCCCTTTGAGAGCATATTATCTGAGATGAATATTTCGCTAGTTATGGCCTCATAAACGGAAAAAATTGTCTTTTTTGCGGTTTTTCGCACCTAACTCATTCCGGTAAATAGCTAGAGAAATATCATTTAAATAAAATTGTAGAGCTTGAAAAGACGAAGAATTTGCACCCTCATACGTTTCGTTTCGATAAAAATTGAGTCCATGGGGAGACGTTAAATCTCAGAAAATTAATGAAAAACGCACAAACCCCGATATGCAAGAGTTGTTCGCGTCAATCATTACGAATCTAAAGTCAGATTTTCAAAATTCAAAATGGCAGATCCCAAATTGAAAATAAGGTCAACGGAAGAAACGTGAATTCTCATCGTATTCCAAAGTGCCTAAAAACAAATCCCGAGCAAACGCTGATATTAGCGACTTCTTTTTTTTTTTAACGATTTATCGTTTCGTTGCAAACAAGTCCGTCTCGAACGACAAAAAAAGTCCCGTCGCCGGCAGAATCTTCCAAATACGAGGTCGGCATTTTCATAAGTATGCATCGATACGGAGGAACGAAAAAAAGTCCATTTCAGCCCTTTTTTTCAGGACGTATTTTTGCGTCGCTCACGAAAGCAAAAAGGAAAAAAAGAAAGCTGACGTTTTTGTCTTTATCTATATATCTTTCCTTATTATTGGACGTAAGTCAAAAAAAAAAATCGGACATCCGACGGCCTGCTTTCGATTGGACCTTACCCAGAGGCCGCACGTGCCGTCGCGGCGCCGTAACGTTCCGGCTGTTCGACCTGTCCGTTTCTCCTTATACACTGTCTGACCATAGTTCCCGCAACTGACCATCGCTCCTGCTTTAGATCGGCCTTATTACGCGATCGGCGCATATCTCACCTCGTTTATTCCCTTCTTTCTCGCCTCGTCCGTCGCGCACGTGCGAACTCGCGCGTCTTAAAGTATCCCCCGAAAAGAAGATCACTCTTTCCCTTCGTCCCTTTTCCCATTTTATCATTTCATTCTGTTCTGCTCTAGCTGGCATCTGCGACGAGAGTCGAGCGTACGTGGAAAGAGAGAAGATCAATAACAAACCCTCTCCCGCGTGGCTTCGACTCCTCTGCCACCACCGGCACGACCCAGCCAGCGATGCCTGCCACGCCGTACTCGTTCTCTCGAGTATCTCTTACTCCCTCTCTACCTCTTGTCTATCCCCCCACCCCTCTCTCTCCCATTGAATTGTCCCCATCCATTTTCCTTGCCATTTCTCCCGCTCGAACACTTTTCCATTTGTCTCGGCTTCCCTCCCCCGTCAGTACCTCCCTTTTAGCTCCCGAGTTTGTACGTATCCGTCCCGTTCTCCAACGACGTTTTTGACGTGATTCTCCTCGCTTGTCACTGTCGCGCCTCAGCCCGTAGCACCGCGCTAAGAGTCGCAAGGATTTACCGCACCGTCCTTTCCGATACGCCCCCGCAACGATTAATTATTCGCCCCCCACCCTCGCGGTAAATCCGATGCAATCACTCCCGCGCTAACGGTGGCGCGACTTGACGGATATCCCGTTTATGCGGGATGCGTTTTTGAAATGGACGTTCTCCACTCGCGATTACGAGATAAATGAACGAAAAAACAAAGCAATAAGAGTTGGCATTAAGATACTTTAATTCAATCAACTTAATGCCTAGCCCTTTTACAACTCCAGGTACCCTTTGATAAATTGTAGACTACTTTGAAGCAATATATAACGACAGACGTCATCAAGAAGTTGAAAATTTACCCCCACTACGGCTGGCTTCGTCGCGACTTGGAAGAAGAGCGCGACGACCCCTTCGCTCATTCCGTATGCCATCAAAGGTCTGAATGAACGGAGGTTGACTTGTTTCGTAACTTCGGAGGAACGCTCGAAATGGAAGGGTTGCTGTCGAATTTCGCCTTTAACTCGATGTCATTCGCGAACGTGCTTTAATGGCAAAGTGCCGCGGAATCACCGACTGCGATCGGAACTTTCGGAATGGTTATCAGTATTCCGGTTGACCGGATATTTCCAACGTAACCGCAGTCAAATATTTACGCGAAAGGCATTGCCTACATGATAACGATGACAGCAATGAGTCAATCTTCTGTTGTATTTATTCATGCTCTTAAGGATACACGTATTAATTGGAGGATTCGACCACAATCAACACAGATGGTTTCAAGTCAATTGCGTCAAACTTTAATGGTCACTCTCTTCATGGAGAAGGACTGACCCTGCATCGAATCCATCACGTACCTCGGAAATGGTAGAGCTCTTAAGCCCATCTCGAACTAGACGGACACTGATAATTGGTGTTTGACAAATGGTGGAGTGTTAGTCGATTGTCTGGGCAGAATCGTCAAAGTTGTTTGACAAAAGGGAATGCCAAACGAGCCCTTATGGCCCGCTGTCATTCCCTACCGATGGCGTCAGAATATCGGCAATTTAAGGATCGGTTTGAAATTGAGGTGATTTTTTTTCGTTGTTGTTGCAAAGACGCGTAATGATCCCCCAGGTTCTCCATCCTCGATAAACGGATGTTCATGATGAGCCGTATCCATTCCCTGCCCAATAAAGCGGGGAACGGGACAACCGCAAGCGCCTTCCGTTGATTAGGAATTAATCCTGCGGTCGAATCCGTTCGCATTTAGGAACCACTGCGGAAGGATCAACGTTGTTCTATTAAAAATTGCGCACAAACGGAATTCCGAAGTTCGCGCGAACGAACCGAAAGACGTAAACCGTAGCGAGGGGAGCTTTGGATGTGGATGTCGTCGATCAGTATTTCCGATCGGTACCATCGACGTACAGTTGAGCGAATGATCAAGAGGTCGGGCGAAGCTAAAAAAGACAGATGTTCGGGGCATCGGAGATCGAGTGACGGGTAGAGAGAGAGAGAGAGAGGATGTAGTCGCGGAATGGAAGGGGCGAGCTGATACGGGAGTCGGCGGCCGATGAAGCAGACGAGGGGCGGAAGGGTATGGAGCGGTAAGGGCGAGGGCGGAGTGATTCGGGCGAGTCACCCGAGCTGGAGGTCTCGGTGCGCTTCGGCGGTGACTCCCGTTTACGGCGGGTATTTGCGGGTATCGTACTCTGGCTTCGGAGAAGCGTACGGCGGCGCGTATCGTATGCGGGCGGGGAAGGGGTCGACATCGAAGTATAGAGGGAGATAGACAAGAGAGACAAGAGAGAAGAGAGAAAACGGCACGAGTCGAGCTCTCCCGAGGTGCGCCGAGTCATGCCGAGGGGGATCCGGTGCCCCGCGAGGAGCGGTGCCGGAGCAAGAGCGGCCGCCGCCGCCGCAGCAGCAGCATAGGCGAGGCGAGACGAAGAGGCGCGCGGTGTGGCGCAGCAGCACCAGCACCAGCAGCAGCAGCAGCAGCAGCAGCTTTACCGAGGCGAGCCAAACGAGCGGACCGACGTCAAAGTAAAGGAGTCAGTGCATGCTGAGCGGCCGGCCGGCGTGCGCGTCGTCGCTGGTCCACGGCGCACTCCGGCACCTTTTGCGGGCTCCTACGCTCGCACGACGGTGGTCGACGTCAAGAGAGCCATTGATTGATCGATCGATACGCGGAGTGGTGCTAGTGTTGGTGGTATTGGTGGTGGTGGTGGCCGGGCCGGCCCGGGCTGTCACGAGTTTTTTTTTTTTCTTTTTGTCGAGAATCATCACCGACGACCGCGAGTGCAAGAGAGCCAGGAAGCGAGGCCATAGAGAGAAAGAGAGCGAGGATGGGCCGACGACGTGGTGACGGTTTCGTCGTCGGCACGGGCGTGACGATCCAGACATGGCCCGGACGTAGGGCGACGGCTGCACCTGAGTTGATGCCGGCTGAACGCGAATTTGCGAATGTGACACTCGATCCGTAGGTTCGACATCTTCTCGTAAGAGAGAAAATGGGGGGAACTCCAGATAGAAACAAAGAGAGGGAGAGAGAGAGAGAGAGAGAGGGAAACGTGCACGCGATAGGACTCGTCGACATGCCAAAGACTCGTGTACACAAATGTCGAGAATCGCCGATTCCAGCTGACATAGTTCGACACGCCGTTTTCGTTCCCGTTCTCGGGACCGGCACTCGCTAGGAGCCGTCTCGATAAACTCGTTACTAGGAAAATGCGCGCGGAGGGCTTTATCGAGCCCTACGAATGGCTTTTCGAAAAGTACAAGGGTGGTGAGTTTCTGAGGGCGAAATTGCATTCGGCGCGGAATTTTAACGAGCGATAAGCCGATTCCGTCGCGATAAAATTAGGTCGTCTTTTCACGCGGGAAAAAAAATCCGGTTCCGAGGAAGAATATTTCGAGTCCCGACGTCGCTCTCGTTTCGGGAATGGTCGTTTAAATATGGAACTTGCCTCGAGACTACGTAGTTTCTAGATGATGAATAGAAATTCAAGCTTTTTTTATTACGATAAAAAAAAAATAATGATGCCAGATCAAGTGTAAAAATTTTGGGCAATGCACGAATTATACAAAGCACACAAGCCCTTTTTACTATCAGTTTTTTTTTTCGACGCGCCGTATTTCATTGATAATGCTGTTCGCGTTGATCAATCAGAGGGCAGGTATGCAACCTCACGTGGCTGCATTAAGTGCGGTTGAAACGGTGGCTTTATATGTCATCCTCGTCAGATGTCTCGTTCTGTCAATTGGATGTGCAGAATTTCAAGTCGGTCCTGATGATAGCGATGATGACACTCTTTGATTGGTCTCACCAATCGTTTGTCATTCGATTTCTTCATTAGAGTCAAGATCGACAGGTCCCTTGACAAAATTTATTGTCGCCGTTGAATTCCCAAGTCTTTTTCGGAAATTTCAAAGGAAACGTAGAATTTCATTGATGAGCGCCCCAAGGTGATAAACTCGAGTACAGGATGCCAACCCACGTGACTCCATTGAACGGGCCAACTTCAATCGCTCATGATCGGTGATTGGCCATATTCAGTTCCTGCACCGGTTTAAACTTTAAGCGAATAATTCGTCACTGAATGAGATCCATTCGTGACCTCAGATTGGCCATCATTGATCAGTTCTATCGTTGAATTGTCATTTTCTACTTTATTTTGAAAGTATAGAAGAGGATTCTGAACTTATGGGTCAACAGCTATTTTTTATATTTCGACATGTAATTCGCAGTCGATCGTTCCTCGCGCACCCTCCCTATCTCTCTCTCTCTCTCTCTCCCTCCCCCACGTGAAAATGTAGAAAGCCCTTTTAAAGCGCGGCAATTATCGATCAGGCCTGGACAATCCCTCGTTCCGCGTCCCGCGCATTTATTTTTTAATCGTCTTTGCGAGCCGACGAATACGGGAGTCTTTTCCCTTTCGTAGCGAGTCCGTAATAGCGGATAATCTCGTTGGCCGCGAAGGATGCGAGGCGAGGGATAAAGGAACGTGGATTTACGGAACGTGAAAACGTGACCGCGATCATGGCAACAATCGAACGCGCGCATCTTCCCCGGCGAGGTGGACGCGCTCAAGAGTGGGAAAAACACGTGTAGCGAAAAACAAATTGACGTTTACTCGATACTTAACGAGCCGGCTATATAAGGCAGCCTTCGATCGAATAATTAACGAAGTGTAATTGAAAATTATGGCCCCCGGTATAAACCGGTGACAATTGACGAGCAGTAAATTTTACCGGAGAATGCCTCGAATCGTCGGGACGTTCAACTGAAATCTAAAGGTTTCGTTCGTTTCTGCAGAATCGCACGATTTCGCAGGGCTTTCAGCCGATGAAAATGTCACGGTATATCTGCTTTTTCGCGTTATCGAAATTGCGCTTCTAGAATTAAACGGAATCAATTCGAATCGTTCGTTTTGGAAAGGAAAATGGCTTTCCCAATTTTGAGCGATACTGTTCCCCGACATTGTACGTTTGTTTACTCGCATCTTATTTCCGGGCAGGATCGAACGAATCGTTTAGAAACGAATAGGTGCGTCACATCGGAGCTCCTAGTCGTTATTCATTCACCTCGAATTTACGACAAGATCTAAATTTCTAACGGTAGAGCCCTCGCGTATAATGCACGACGGATAACACGTAGGGAGATAATTTCGCCGACGAATATCGAGCGGGGGCTCCGTGGCGTATAGCACCGCCGAGACCTTCGAGCTACGAGCTGTTTTCTTCGTCACTACGGATAAAAAGCACTCATGAATATTCAGCACTTTTCCTCTTGTCGCGAATCGTTACATCCACTTGTTCCCGCCTGTACTGAATATCGGAAGAGGAGGAGAAGAGATTTTTGAATGGAAGGACCGTGCCGATGCCTCCGTATAAAGTGTCGAGCGAATGATGAAACTAACGGACGCTAGACGTTGATATAATAACGACGGCAGCGGCGAGTACCTCGTCGGTGATAACGAAAACAGTAACTAGTCATGGCGAGTAATGTCATCCTACTGAATCCAGGCTTTCATTCTTCCTCCAGTGAAGTAAACTCAACGGAACTGTATAATCTTTTCAAGATCGAAGTTTTATAGGACGAGTGTTACGAGAATCAATGAGATTCGTACGTGCACAGACTGCTGGGCTTCCATAGTTGGGTGGAGAATGAAGGAGTCTTCTACTAACGTTGCAGGAAGTCGCTGGATCGGTTTTAAAGAATGTCGTTTAATGAGATAGTGAAATTAAGTTAATCACGATGCCCGTAAATGACAACAATGATGAGATGATCATTGATCAACAACATACCATCGATGAATGGAGTGACCAATATGACAACGATTTAGATCCACGTTTAACTTACCTTTTTACGGAATCCAAGATAATGCAATTGTCGTATTTTGCAACAGTATAACGTCAATATTGGCGTTCCATGATGATGGTGAATATGCCTCTAATGAAGACCATGACGATATCGTCGATAACAAGTTTACAGTAACGTTACAAGTTACTTGCAAGATGATGCTGAAGTTACCAGGAGATTCCCAATTACACCTGTATGTTCACGGCATTCCTTAAAAGATTGAGAACCACTGCTCGGAATCTTCTGCCAACTCCAGCATCACACTCGCAGGACCAATTGAAATTGTAACAAAGATATAGTTAAACTCTGTAATAAGAAAGCTACGATAATAAGGAAAATGAGGAGACCGATGGTCAATGATCAAATCGTTGAAGCGATAAGGAATATCATGAGAAACAATGAAACTAATGAACCGAAAACAAATGTTCCGCTTCTAATCCTAAGACGTCTACTTTTTTCAAGGTACGTCGAGAAGGATGATTAACCGTCCATGTGGTTGATGATGGATAACCCGACGTGGATAACGAACGAATTGACGAAGTCAACGATTAGGAAGACGATGGGACGGACAATGAAGTAAATGACGGAGAAGACGACGCGGCGGAGAAGGAGACCGTTTGAGAGGACAATTAACAGACTGATGAGGAAGACCATGAGGAGGTCGATGGAGCGGCCGATAAGAAAGAGGACCATGAGCATGAACACGTTTGATTCGAGCACTTTGTGACACATTGAATCCAAATCGCTCGCACGGAAAACAACGTCGAAGGGACGCAGCATGGGTACGAAGCATTTTTTTTTTTGCGATACTCTTTTTCCAAGAGATCCATCAGAAAATACAGCAAACAAAGTATGCCGCCTACCAGTACGACCATGTATATCTGGGTAAAACGAACCACAGGAATAACAGCGAAACGGTGTTGATGCATGTTTAATTCTAAATTCGGTTTAATTTATCTTACTGTAATGTTTCTCGCCGTTTTGTCATCACAAGAATGATCGAAGCTGGCATTGGCAGCACAGTATAGTAGGGTTCCATAGTAGGGCGCGATTTTTAAAATTCATTCGGTCAAAAATGTATGAAACGTGATTCGCCCGAAGTTGATCGTGCGCTCTCTTTCTCTCTGTTTCCTCCAACGAAGACCAGCCCTTCGTGCGTCCCTGCCTACTCACTCGAGTTGTAATTTTTGCAGAAAGGCCAGACGCTTTTTACCCGATTGAAGAGTCTACGATCCTGACAAGTACATCCCGCTGTAAAGGCGGCGGGACGAAGCGAAAGGAAACGCGGAATAGCCTCGATGGAAAGCATGAGCAATAGCGAAGAAGATCCTCGAAGGGATGTTCCGACGGTGCGGGTCCGAGTTCGGACGAGTGAGTGACCAGTGCGGTGTGGTGCAGTTCGGCGTGGAGGGCAAGGCGGAGGAGGAGGAGGAGGAGGAGGAGGGTGAACGTAGAGCTCGACGTGGAAGAAGGCGGTTCAGTTGTGGACGACGCCGGGGACGTAAGCTGACGGTGCGCGAATCGCCGGTAAGCCCAAAAAAGCTGGCGTCGAAGTCGCGGGACTCGGGGACCCGGGGGACTCGGACCCGTCGCCGGGCCAACGGGGGCTCACTCTCGAGCCGGGGCAGCGCGACGGGCGTGCAATGCGGACTTTGCGCCGTCGTCGCGGGACTTTTTCGAAGGGCCATGTGCATCGCAGGCAGTCGCCGCGGCTCCGGGGAGTCCTGCTACCAAGAGCTCCCCCCCGAGGGTAAGAGGCCCGAGGACCAGGAGAAGGCAGTGACGAGGAACGAAGAGGAGAGCTGTCACGAGTCCGTGTTTTTTTACTCCTGCAGGATCAGGAACGAAGAACAGGTGAGGAATTTTTCGGCCCTGCGCGTTACTTTCGGGACGTGCAACAATTCACGACGACACAATAAATGACGCGATGAAACAATGAGTCACACAATTATATGTATACGAATGTTAGAACTAGTTTTTGACTCCTTCTTAAATGCTTAAATTCTTCCGTCGTCCAAATACGTTGGCGTTAGTTTAGGATACAGGGAGGGCACAAATGGGACGTTTTGCATCCAGTGTCATAACGCGAGCTGGAGTCGTTGATCATGACGAAATCAACGCATTCAGTCCGAGATGTGTATCGAGAGTGAAAATACGATGCAAACGGCTCGGGCGTCAGTCGTGGACTCATCCATCCGTAGATTTAGAGAAACGCATGTACCGATAATGTTGCATTTATTAACGAACTTCGTCATCGCTAAGGTCGCTTCTTAATCTGCACAGTCTCTGTGAGTTTTCCCGGTTCCCAACGGATATGCGTGTGTGTTTTACGTTCATAGTTAATTAACAGGCCGTATATTGTTTTTTAATAATGTTTCATTTGTTAACTAACTTCGTCATCGCTACGGGCCCTTCGGATTCGTAGTCTACACTTGTTGTAGAGTCTCTGTGATTTTTTTCGAATCTCCACGGGCATGCAATTGTTTTTTTGTCGACGGGCAAGATCCGGGGCCACACACTGTGGTTACGCCCCTGAGTTGTTCGCCGTTCGCGCCCGGAGTAGGGGCCACAATAGGGGGCTCATTTAAATTTAAATTCATTATAAATATAACATTGCTTAATCTTTGAATGAACGACTTAAAACATACTTGCATTGATTTTTATTTCTGTTAATTTATTTCATCTATAACAAATAATCCCGCCTAGATGGAAATTCATAAACTTTTAGGAAAAATCGACCCTATTTACGTAGTATTTAATAATATGTGTTATATTGATAAATTCACTAGTCGCGTGGTATTTAGTAATATGTCACAAGGTAATTTTTTATTATAATATTGTAAATATTACAATTTTAATGATACATTCCACAACGAACTACTAAACAATAAATTACATTAAATTATAATTATATTAAATTTCACTATCCACACTAGGAAAACGCAGAAAAACAGTCAAATCGAAAAGGCGATGGAGTTAGCTGTTCCGCCGTTAAGCGCCGTGACCGGTCGCTCATCTTCTCTTTTCGTTCTCGTTACAGAAATGGGTTGCATTTTAATACATAAGAGATCTCGCTGGTGCGATCAAACACAATATTGCACGATAATGTAAGGAAACACACTGACGACGTACACTCAACACTGGTGCCTTTGTACATTTTCTGAAGGCAATTTTTAACGTGGATTAAAATCTATAAATTACACACTTTGTGCTCAATAAAAACCAACGTCCATTTGTTTCTCACTACTGCAACGTTTCTTTATAATTTTTACATCCATTGTTTACGCCTGACCGGTTTCTTTTTACACTTCCCGTACGTTACAGCAATCTTCGTAAGACATGTATCACGGGTTTTTCTACACCTTGGAAAAGAACAAATTTTTCCAGCAAGAAGTTTATATCGTAAACGAAACCACTCCTTCTTGGAATGCACAATTATTTCGACGATAAATATTAAAACTGATAGCCCACACCCGATTGCGAATAAAATCAGTAATATTTTAATTATTTCGGGAATCTCATTATCTGCCATTGGTTTGTCAATATCTTTGCCAAATCTGTCATGTATCCATGTTTCAGGCGAGTATTTCTTGTCGTGTTTTCTTCTCCAAAATTCAATGAAACCTGTACTCTGAATTTGCGTTAGAAGTTCATTGAAGCGGTTGTAAATCGGTGTTGACTTGGATATCAATATAATCTTATTATTAGGTGGTATTCCATCGTATACACAAGAAATCGATACATCTTTAAAATATAAATTGGCGACCCGTTGAAATTCGGGAAGTAGTTCATCAGGTATCAAAAATGTTATATTTTTATGCAGAAAAAGGAATCTTTCCATTTTTTCGTCTGTATTTAATGCAGTTGAGACTTTTTTAAGAATACCTTCAACCACTATCTGATTTAAATGGTGTTCTAAAAATTTTTTCCAAGTATCCACGTACCAAACGGGTATAAGTTTGCTTTGAAGTATATCTTCCAGTGAATTGAATTCTGTGACTGAACGACGCGTTACGTCGTACTTTACAACTTCTGACAACAAATCTGTTAAATAAATAATAGATACAATTACCAAAGAAGCGAGCAGAAATCTCTCGATCGCCCGTTGAGGTAATCCAGGCGTACCAACACCTAGCAAAATATCCAGGATGTTTATAGTGTTCCAAAAGAGGTCGTTATTGAAGTTCAACATCCGAACTGTCGTTAATGTTAAAATAATACACAAGACGATAGTCAATACCACTAAAAATCCAAATTTCGACAATTGCTTTTCGTGTACTTGCTCAATGGGTACGACTAAGCATGCATTATTCTGTCGAACTGCATGTGATGGCAGATAAGGAAATATATGACGATACAAATAATTCGAATACACTACAGAGGGGACACCTATTCCTATGTAATCAATCTTTTTAAAAATTTCCAAGCCAAATTTTAATTTCCCAATAATGTATTGTTCAAAATTCATGGTTGTTGCAATATAAGTTGAAATTTCAGCTATATGAAACTTTGCACCTATTACTTTTCCATTTGTATTATTAACAGTTTCAAATCCTCTACGTTCTATAAAGTCCACAATCTTCACTTCGTAGCCATGTAGATTGCACAGTTTGTCCGGAAATAGTGTGGTATTCGATGAAAACGGTTGCACATAATGAAGCTTAGAAAATGGATTGTAGAAGTGCAGAACGGCGTTTTTGTCTTTGAATGAATTGCTGGTCGGTCTTGTTGGGATGACAAGAATCGATATATCCGGAAATCGTGCCCATGACCACAATTTTTGTAAATAATCGGAGTAATTATTGTTATAATAATTATTGCTGCAGAGAATAATTAGAAATTTAGGATACGAGAAGGGAAATGCACTGTTATCGCTATTTTTCTTAAAATATGATAAAAACTTATCAATTTTTGGCATAGAATCGTTTGCTCTGTGAATATTTTTTTTTGGGCAATGCAAAATTATGTACACCTTTGATGACAGTAAATAATTGTTGGATTCATTCAGTTTTCCAGAAGTTAAGGCAATTCCTGATGAAACTA
>JAPYZR010004100.1:0-12918 GCA_030522945.1 Trichopria nigra
AAGTTTGAATTCTTTATATTCAGACTGTATCGTCTACCTTGTTGTATATATAAGAAACAAATTTTTGTATAGCCTATATATATATTTTGTATTTTGAAGGTATAACAAATTTTTAGGGTCTAATACCCCAAAAAGGATTGCTCGTCGGGTAAAATGGCACTTACACACACACACATAGGCTATACAGAAATTTGTTGAAATGTTTATTTTCGTGTGAATTATTCTAACGATGTTTCGTGATAATAAGGGAATATACAATTCAAAAATTGCACATCATTTCATTATTTCCTCGATGATATGATTTGTTTCAGAGCCGTTCTGTCATACCGATAAAAATGCCAATTTTCTTTCTCGGTCCAATCAATAGCTCCGCGTTTCTTATAAAAGTTTTGAGCTTGGTTCCAAGAGGTGACCAAAAATTCCAATTTTTCACAATCTTCATCAACGGCTTTCTATAAAATATTAAAGTCGTTATCAGGCTACGTTATACTTATATATAAGACCCTTTCCCTCTAAATTTCTTGCAGTCAAAATGGAGCTCATTCTGTTAAATAGTTAATTTTTACTCCAAGAAATTTAGAGGGTTCTCTTTATATAGCATATAAAGCGTTAAAACCGAATAAATGCATTTCATAAAGATTATATATTGTTTGAATTCATTTAATATTAAAAGTAATAATAAAAAAAAAAAAATATGTACTAATAGGGCTTCAGTCGTCGGCCCTCCGGTCTTCTCCAAACAAGGTTGGTTTTTATTGCGGTACTTCGCGTAGTCATTTGAAAGTATACATATATATATATATTCATATAAAATATAAGCAATATGGTAGGTATACATCATTTCAAAATTGAAAATACACATTTTTTAAAACTATAAATTACAATTTATATTTAAGATCGCGATTGCGTTCGTCATATCATTATACTACAAATTTTATTTTTGTAGATATATCTATATATCCTCACTAACTCTTCGTGTACAGAATAATAAAATGTCAACATATGTTCTTTGATAAGAAATTTTTTAAATTCACGGTAGTAATTATTGCAAACCTAAAAACCAGGCCTAATAAGCGGGGAGAAGTGAACGAGTAAATTGAAATTTTAATTAATGATGCATATAGAGAATGAAACCTTTGCGAGAGCATTCAAAAGTCGGCTTCCAATGTGTTTATTACGAAATTGCTCAGTGATATATAGATCTTGCAAGTACAGGCTTCTTCCAGTTCGTATACTATATGTATAATAATAGTGTGCATAGCCTATTATGTCTTTGTCATTTTCTGCGACAATAAATCCAAAAAATGGATTTAATGTGTCGAACGCGTCTCTTTGCAATTCTGTAAAATATAATTTCACATTGATTATTTGGCATTGCAGCGTCGAAATATATCAATGCAATAGCTCACCCTCGCAAGTAACTTGAGGGAAGTTGTAGTGTTGATGATAATCAGCAATTTCCTGTAAAAAAACTATCTAGTACGTGTTTGAAAGGCAATAAAACACATAAAGAGCTGCTTGCAAAAAAAATATCTTACTCGAGACAAATTAACGATTGATTCGCAATCTTCACGTATTGCCGTACGAATAATTACTGAATCTTCCTCTTCTATACACAATAAAATAAGTTATAACAAGATATATAATACTATGGTTAAACAATTATAATTAAAATGTTTATATTGGATTCAGTCACAAACAGAATCCAATGAATCTATTAATTCTTAAAAAAAAAAAAAAAAATAAACACAATTTTCGCTTTAATAAAAATGATAAGACATGTACATTAAATGTTTTTAATTATTTAATATAATAATGGATAACAAGTCAGGTTCGACTTAAATGTTTATGTAAATGTAGATATCTTGTTTATCTCAGTAGATGATTTACAAACTCGAGACTAAGTTTTTGAGCGCGTCACCCTCTAGTCGGAAATAGTGCCATTCTTCTTTTTCAGTCAAATCTACCGCACCGCTGCTGGTATAAAATTCTCTCATATTTGGATCGGTGACCCAAAAATCGAGCTTACAGCCTTCGTTAACAGCCTTCTGCGAATATTAAAAATATATATATATATTACAATAATCAAGTCAAAGACTCCGATAAAAAATATATTTACAAGGGGAAACCTGAGTTTAACAAGAATTATGTATTATTGCGGTGGATTGCAGTTTACAAATTTAAAAAAATTAAAGTTTTAACTACATAATCAGGAAGAAAATAAATACACGGAGAAAAATTGCCTTGTAAATTATACCATACTTGATGACATTTTGATGACAGACTTTCGTCATGAGAAAAATTGCCGTTATTTGCGGTAATTATTATCAAAAATTGAAATTCTTCTCATGACGAAAGTCTGCCCTCAAAATGCCATCTGGAATAATACAATTTACAAGGAAAATTATTTTCGTGTTATTAACTTGGCCATTTTTTATTGACGAAGCGAGATCAAATATCTAAATTGCACGTATAATATTTATTATATGAAATATTCTATTGTAAATGAGTTTCAACTTATTTTATAGAACACCCAGAATTATACAGATGTACTCTAGCAAACGTTTAAATCTTTTTCGGCTAAAAACTGTCTAAAATTAATGGTTTTTGAATCTCTGTTTCAATCCCAGAAATACATTAATATAAATAAATAAATAAATAAATAAATAAGTAAATAAGAATTTTTTCAAACCGAAATTAAATAAAGTCGGTAAATGGAGTCCAAAGTGCAAAATTGATAGTTAGATCGTAGTCAAAGTTCAGTCAACAATAAGTTACTATTTATGGAATCAAATGAATTGGAATCTAGTGAAATACAGCTGTGAATTCTCGTTTTGTTATAAATGAATTCGTTTTTCGACTCTGTCGAATTCATTTCAATATATTTTCCAATAAACGTTCAACCCAAGTCCAAATTAATTCACTCTTTTTATAGTACATGCAGTTTAAACGTACCACAAGGCGTTACTTCCGTAACTAATAGAAAATAAAAAAGTGCAAATTTAAAATTATTGAAAAGTTTTTCTCAAAATTTGGGCGCAGGTAAATAACAAAATAAAAAATTACGATTCCAAAGAAAATAGCAGTGACATTATATGAGAAATGTTCGAAGTAAAGAAAAATTACATTTTCTTTTCAAAATTTCTCGTTCAATTTTTTTTTTTTTTTTTGTTGTTGTTGTTTTAATACATTTTGTCAGGCCATGCGGCGAAGGACAACCCTCATAAATTTATTTTCATAAGTTTTCGACGGATTTCATTGGTATTTATTGAGGGATTCCTTCTGAGAAAAAGAATGCAGAAACGTGCCGAAATAACATCTTATATGTGCAGCATATCTGTCCTGCATATTTGACAATTTTGCTATTATATGGGTGTAGAATCACAGTACCATCAGATCACAAATTTTGAAAAAAGGTTTCAATCATTTTTAATTTGCACTTCTTTACTTTCTAGGTTGGGTGGGTGACTGACTTGAACCCTCTTAAGAGTAAATTTGATTTAATATTAAGAAATAATTAATATTATGCAATCATTTCAACTATATATGTAATCAATAAACCTACATGGTTCGAAAAGACTATATATAATAACGAAAAAGAAAAAAAAAAGAAATATTTAACAATAAATTACAAGTATATAGTCTCATTACAGGAGACAGAAAATCTATAAATAAAACTATAAAATAAAAGTTAAATCAACTATACTTTTCAATATGTTTTACTGATCTTGTTACCAGGTAGCAAAACAGCAGATATGTCCGCTTTTTTTCGAAAACAGACCTGCAAATTGCTGAAATCGGCATCTTTTCGGCCACTTTCCGGTAGGTTGTCGGAATAATAAAGCGGACATACCTGATGCTGTTTTGCTATATGGGTCCTAAAATATAGAAATGTATATACACATAATGAATATATATACAATAGAGCGTGACAAGTATAAATAAGCTCTCCGCCAGGCAGGCAAAACGGCAGTATATATATATGTTTGTAATTTTCCGACACGCACCCAAATTCCAACCCAACGAAAATTGCCGAAAATATGGCGATTTCAACAATATGCCGGGAAATATTGCTGCAATCCTACAGAATTTTCTCTACTGCTATAGGCTTTGCCACTATTGTCACAATACAAATTTTACGTGATTATGTAAAAATTCTGCATAGAAATGCAGAATTTTAAACCAAACAATGTGATAACAATAAATTGCCGGGTTTGCATCGGCAAATTGCTGACGCATGCCGTTAACTGTAGGATTTTCAAGTAATAAATTGCACGTTCAGTACAGGCAATTTTTTTTTGGAAACATACCCCAGACAGTAAAATAAAAAGGAGTTCAGAATGATCTCGGAATGCCCTCCAAAAGAGGTCAGATGCGCCACTTTCTGAGGAGTTTCTGAGCATGAGGTCATAAACACCAGATAATGACATCGTGTTCAGAAAAACCTCAGAAAGTGACGCATCCGACCTCTTTTAGAGTACATTCTGAGATCATTCTGAACTCCTTTTTATGTCTGCTGTCTGGGACACATAACCAGTCTTAATATAATAATGATAAATTTTACATTTTCGAGCAATAGATATTGTAAACGTTCGGAACTTTTGTGTGCGTGTATAGGTATATAATATATAATATATATATATATAACACATCAGTGATCGGAACGATCAGAACTACTGATCGGAACTGATCGGAAGCCATCGCAGCGATCCCGTCGATATAATTTACCTATAATAAATATTGGACATTTAAAAATATCTGAACCGTTTGTTTTAAAATCGTTAAATTGGTTTCGTTGTATATATATTATACAATTTCAAACAGTATACGTTGACACGAAACAAATGTAAACAAAATATTATCAAAATAATTTCTTAATTTATCATATATAATTATAATATTAAAATAATGATATTTATAATTGTTAAATTAAACATATTATAATAATATAAATTCGAAATTTTGAATATAGTTTAGATTCTTACAATTGCAAATCAAGAAGAAAATATAATCATATAAAATATAATAAATTGTGATATTGTGCTGTGTTTAACACATATATATATTTCATTAAAAATATATCCAATATTTATAATATAAAATTAAATATAAACAAACCTGAACTACTTTGTGGTACAAATTATGTTCAACTGGTTTTCCTCTAAATTTTGGAGTTACATAAAAGTCTTCTAGTGTCATAGAGTTTCCAACCCATGTTGAATAAGAATAATAATATATAACAAATCCTACAATTTCATTTTGAACCTCTGCTACGAACAACCCGCATAGAGGATAGGACTTATCGAATACTTCTTCTTTCAGAACTGCAATAAAATTAATATGGTAAAATAAATAAGAACAATGAAAATAAATTTAATATAATATTTATCAATAATTGTTACCTTCCAAATTAATCTTACTTCTAGGTGTCAAATTTCTAATATTATACAATTCCTATAGAACAGAAATAAAATAAAAGACATTATATATTATGTAAAAATTATTTCAATGACAATGTTTACCTCCAATAAGGTACGAATTGCTTGAAAATCTTCTTTACAGGCGTCTCGGATTATACTATTATCTTCCTCTATTTTTTCTTACAATTGAAAAACAGAAAATGTAAAGAAAATTTTAATCTATTCCTAAGATCATTATTCATAGTTTTTTCATAAGTTCAATTAATTGTAATCAAGATTTAAATACGTATTTTATACTAAAATTTAAATTGAATATAAAATATGAGAAAAGTAGAAATTAGGATCTTGATTTTTCAATAATATTTAATATTAACTAACTCGCAGCAAAATTTTTTAAAGCATTCCCTTCAAATCGGAACATATGCCAATTTTCTTTTTCAGTATAGTCAACAGCACCTTTTCTCTTGTAAAACTCTGTGGCTGGATTCCATCGGAGAACTGTAAACTTCATAACATGGCAATCTTCGTTAACAGCTACCTATGAAAAATGGAAAGCAACATTCGTAATTTAATGTACAAAGACATTCGGTTTTCTCGATTTTTCAGAACAAACCTGAGCTACAGTATTAAAAAGGCTACTTCCAATATGTTTGTCACGGTATTTAGCAGTAACACAAAGATCTTCTAAATGTAACGATTTTCCATGAGAAGTAGAAAATGAATTGAAATAAATTGCAAAGCCAACAAGATCTTCTCCACATTTAGCAACAACACATTTGAAAAGATTAGGTTTGTGGTCAAAGCAATCTCTTTCTAAATCTAAAATAAAAAATGATTAATCATACATTAATTTTAGAAATTACTTAAATGCGCATAATAAATTTGTAGCTGTATATATATATATATATACATATACCTTTATGATTAATCTTTGGCCCATCGGGCATGTTTTCAAAATCTGCCAGTTCCTGAATTTGCAATTACCCAATTGATGATTTTCAATGTGTGAAAATAAACATATAAAAATATATATGTCTTTACCTGTATAAGAGACCGAACTTGGAAAAAATCTTCTCTTTGTGCTTCATGAATTGTTATAGATTTGTCCATGTTAATAAAACTGTATTTAACAAAAATATAAATAAATCATAAAAAAAATATTTAAATTGTTTTGTAATATTATAATTTTGTATGATATAAATAAAATCAATAAAACACAATTTGATATAATCTTATTAATTCATTGAATGTGTATAGCAAATTAGCAATCCTGATAAAATTTTTGAAAATATAAATTAAAAGCATGTTTTATAATATTACATGGAGGTTAGAATCGTCAAGGAACCGCAAAACTTTCCGCCTTTCCGCTGACGAGATATCTATATATATATATGCGTGTATATGTTATATGTATATATACATATTTAAAAAATAAGATGTTTTACGCGATGTAGCCACAATTATAATAACAATATAATTGATTATTCTTTCATCTATATAATCGCTAGTGCTCCGCAATTAATAATGCTCCAAAACTCCAAACTCCAAACTCCAAATCTTTTGCGTATAGGATATATCTATATATATAAAATTAAATCAAATGTTCTTGTATTATCTATCAGACAGTCATCGTATTTCATCATACTTGATTGTATAATCTGACATTTGTACATGTAATATATTAATATCATATTAATGATTTATTAATTTGCAACTGATAATAATAAGATATCTCCTATATACTAATGCCTCACCAGAACGAAGCTATTGAATTGAATATTGATATACAAATTTCCCGCTCTACTCTCTCATATCCGTCATGCGCGATGTTAATAAGTAAAGTAGGCCGTGCTTGAATTCCACCATTTTCGTGATGCCATATCCGGTAGGAAAGACGCGCGATAAGAAGATGGCTACCGTCGAGTGCGTGTAGCAGTGAGCGCAGAGCAGAGCAGCAGTAGTAGAACGACACTAGCTAGGCCGATCGAGTCATGTAAAACACTTCTTGACTTTAAAAAAAAAATCAAAAAAACCAAAAAAACTATAAAAACTTTTCAAAAATCCACCAAAAAAACCGAAAAAAGCGCTACGGCGAATTGTGCCAGAAAGCATATTAGGAAAATCGAAAATTCGAGGACGAATAAAAGCTTCCCGCAACGTGCTCATCAGAGGTTAGTAATTCGATTTCCTTTTCTTTGAAATTATCTCGTGCACGATATGAATATTAAACTCAATATTAAACTATCATTTTGTACTTTTAGCTTGTGGAATAAACATCTATCAGAGAAAGCTTGAAAAAGTCCTTGAGATTTCCAACAACTTTCCGCACTTCGTTACTGCGCGTTAAGGCGAAAAAAAGGACAGCATGAATATCGATACTACGAATTATACAACGGCGTCCCTGTACGTGGGAGATTTGCACCCGGACATTACCGAGACAACATTGTTTGATAAATTCTCTACTGTAGGTCCCGTGCTTTCTATCCGGGTTTGTCGGGATGTTTTATCAAAGCGTTCTCTTGGTTATGCGTACGTCAATTTCCATCAGCCTGCAGATGGTAAGAAAAATTTTTATATTAATTTAGTGTTATTTAATTGATGAATTAATGCAATACCTTTTAATTTAAATTTAAAAAATCTTGAACTGTTTTTTAAATATCATAGTTTTTAACGCATAAAGATTAGTTACATATCAATAAAGCAATATGAATTAAATAATAATGATAAGCGACAATATATTTTTATATATTATTACTTATTATTACTGATATTATTAATTTTTTTATGTTGAGAAAAGATTTATATAATTTGGAGCGTTCCATATGGTAGCATATTGGAGATAGAAAGTACATATTACAATGAATAAGCCAATTTGAAAAATAAGTTTATTTGATTATTATTTCATACATATGATATAATATATTATATCATTGGCTAAATACTAAAGATAATATATTCCATTATTGGCTGCTAATTGTGTAATTTATTATTTCATGTGAACTCATTATAGCCTATACATTTTCTATTCTACAATATCTTTATCAGTTATTTTCTTGGATATATATTACTTCTATACTAATGTCGTATTTGGAGCTTATCTATAAATTATATATTCAAATCATGTGTTCAAAGTTGAAAATTTTGAAGTATTTTAATAATTGTATTATTTGTATAAATAATTTATAAATAAAATATTTGATTTGTTTTTGTAAAATTAAAACGGTTAGAGTAATGAAGGATGTATAGATGTTGATATAACTACATGGTCAAGCCGTACAGAGCACGAATCACCTTTAACTGTATAAAATAAACATATGAATATTATTCATCAATCGTAATACTTAAACTCACTACTGCAAAAAGTAAATATATTCTTGTTTGTATGTCTTATCAAAGACAATAGTAATCAAGCTTGATTAATTTCTTTCCTTATTCCGAAAACACATGGTACGAAAACAATAGTTTTCCCAGAATTTAAAATTTAAAAGTTATATTTATAATTTAAATTTATTTCATTTTTTGTTTTAAACTTATGTTTCTTTTATTCCTTTATATTAATATAAAATGCTACTTAGAATAAATTTCTTTTCAGAACAAATTCATTTATTTTAAATAATTTAGATTTTAATGGTTTAATTCTATAATTTTCATTGTAATTTTGTCTTCAAAAAGTTGAAATATTATTCTTAATTCATCCTGAATAAAATTATGTTTGTGTGCGATTACTAAATTTTGTTTTGTCATCTACTTTATTTTTTAAATAATATTTTTAATTAACATATTATTTTGAACAGAAATATTTTGTGATTTAGGTCATTTGAATGAAGTAGAATTTTACTTTCACTATTGGTTTATTTTATCTTTTATAATATTTTCTACAATATGGTAGGGCTGAATAATTTCCTTTTCGATTTCCGTTTCTTTCAAAATATTTCCTACACAATTTGCTTCAATCCTGTGAAACTTGATAAATGATTTTATATTAATATAATAAAAATATATTATGTTGTAAGTATGGTAAGAAAGTAATTACTCCAATATCGTTTAAACAGTAATTATATTTTCAATGTGGAAGCCTCTTGTGGGTCTTCATCAGGATTAACGAAGAATTAATCAGGTTGAACGATATTACTGTTTAAACGATATTGGAGTAATTATTCTTTTACCATCCATAGCCTACAGATCGAAAAAACCAAGTATTATTTTCAATGAAATATTAAACGATCGTAACAATTTTACATTTTTGAGATACAATAAATTAACAAATGTAATAAACTATTGACATAAAAAGAGCAAGTAAATCTGACCATATTTACACCCATACACCAATATATAAATTATAAAGAATTGAATTATAATTTAATAAATTTAATAATTACAACATTAATGTGATATTCCCAATCATAAGTAACATTAATAATATTACATTTTAGCGGAGCGCACTCTTGATACCATGAATTTTGACATGCTGAGCGGACAGCCAATTCGTATTATGTGGTCCCAACGTGATCCTTCCCTTAGAAAATCTGGCCTTGGAAATGTGTTTATAAAAAATTTGGATAAAACTATTGACAATAAAGCCATGTATGATACATTTTCGGCTTTTGGAAATATTCTAAGTTGCAAGATAGCTCAGGATGATGCCGGAAATTCTAAGGGCTATGGATTTGTTCACTTTGAGACGGAGGAAGCAGCTAAGAAAGCTATTGACAAGGTCAATGGTATGCTGTTGAATAAAAAGAAGGTCTACGTTGGCAAATTTATTCCTCGCAAAGAACGTGAAGAAGAAATGGGTGAAAGGCCGAAGCAATTTATAAATGTTTATGTAAAAAATTTCGGTGAAGATATGACTGATGACAAGCTGAAGGAAATGTTTGAAAAATTTGGGACCATTGTCAGTCACAAGGTGAGCAGAGATGACGGTAAATCTCGTGGATTCGGCTTTGTTGCTTTCAATGAACCAGAAGCGGCTGAACGAGCTGTAGCTGAGCTTAATGGCAAAGAATTACCTGATGGCAAATGTATGTATGTAGGTCGTGCTCAAAAGAAAGCTGAGCGTCAGATAGAACTGAGAAAGAAATTTGAACAATTGAAAAATGAACGACTTAGTCGCTATCAAGGCGTGAACTTGTATGTGAAAAATCTAGATGATACCATAGATGATGAACGTTTGGAGAAGGAGTTCTCGTCATTCGGTAATATAACATCTGCCAAAGTAATGATGGAAGAAGGTCGCAGTAAAGGGTTTGGATTTGTTTGTTTTTCAACAGCTCAGGAAGCCACAAAAGCAGTAACTGAAATGAATAGTCGCATTTTGGGTTCGAAACCGTTGTACGTGGCTCTTGCACAACGTAAAGATGATCGCAAAGCACACTTGGCTTCACAATACATGGAACGTTTAAGCAACATACGTAAGCAACAGATGATAGTGTTCCAACCAAGTGGTCCAAGCAATTATGTTGTACCAACTCTGCAACAACCACAGAGATTCTATGGTCCTCAAATGTCACAGATTCGTGCTTCTCCACGTTGGCCAAACCAGCCAAACCAGTCTCGCCCGAATGCTCAAGGAAACAATGCCGCATATGCTACAATGCAAACTCCTTACAGGGGAACACAACGAACTTATGCCCAACCCCCTCAGCAGGTCAGAAATCTCCCTGCTAGACCGATTACAGGTAAATAGTCTTTTACAATTATTTTTATATTATTGTAGTTAAGCATTAAACAAAATAGTTTATAAAAATATTGGAATTACTTCCAACAAGATATTGAGGTTACATTAATAATTATTTTATTTTTATTTACAAGATGAACATTTTTATGCATAATATATGGTAATACAGTCAATTAGTACTGAACAATTCGAAAAACTTTTTTAAGAAAGATGTTTTTTGCTTATTATTTTACGAATAATATAATAAAAATAAATGATTCAAACCATAATTTTGAATTGAATCTTATAAATTTTATTTATCCGCACAGGTAATTCCCAAACCGTGCCTAACAATGCACATAGAATGTCTGGTCCTGGGGCAAATATGCAACAAGCTCGCCCAGCCAACTTCAAGTACAACTCGAACATTCGTAATCCGCAACAACCAATGCCAATTCCGACTCCTCCAGTCGCAGTGGTGCAGCAACCAGCAGTTCATGTTCAAGGTCAAGAGCCATTGACTGCTTCGATGCTTGCTGCTGCTCCGCCTCAAGAACAAAAACAACTACTAGGAGAACGTTTATTCCCACTTGTAAACTGCATGTATCCAGAAGGAACTGGTAAAATTACAGGAATGCTACTCGAGATCGATAATTCTGAATTGCTGCACATGCTTGAGCACAACGAGGCTCTCAAGGCTAAAGTCGAAGAAGCTGTCGCTGTGCTTCAGGCTCACCAGGCCAAACAAGCTCTCGAACGAAAGGAATAAATCTCCTATAATTTTTTAAATTTAACAATGGCCATTTTTTTCACAAACACTTTTTTTCTGTCGTAGAATTGAACTGTCAACAGACGGCATTAGCATAGAATCCAGTTGTTGATCAATAAATGAGGATTCAAATATCTAACATAATGTAGCTAGTACAGTTCTGTTTTGGTCGATGGAATTAAATGTTTAGATTTATTAAAACCTGTTTTGCGTAAAGAACTATGATCGGTTTCTTGGCTCAGCGCTTTGGTGATGGTCAGACTATGTACTTTCCTGATAAATAAAACACAAATAAATAAAAAATGTTTGCTTTATTTTCTTCAAATAACTAAAAATTATTCAATACTTATTCAATTTTTTGTAGTATCATCTGACTCCACGTGTCTGAAGTATACTATTATTAATCTAAAATTGTTCTTTTTTCTAATTATTTTATAACAATTTTAATTAGTAGAAATATTAACTTCCTTCGTCTACTACCAAGAAGATTCAATTTTAATCCTATATATATATCTTGAATGAATCCATTGAACTGAAAAAATGTTTCCACCTATTTAATCCGATAAACTAATAGAAAAGTAGGGGCGAAGCCCCTACTCCGCCCCCTGGACCCCGCGCGTAGCTCGCTACGCTCGCAAGATTGGCCGTGTTCGGCCCTTCTGGCCTCACTGACTAAACACACTTCGCGACTCAGAGTGCTACAAGTTTATGAATTTGATATGCCAATTCACATTTGCTCCGTACACATCCACACAATTCCATTGATAATATTTGAAGCCGAAATGTATTAATTATTTCTATTTCCATATAGATTAATATACTTCCTTTTATATATGTTTGTATTATAAAATTGAAAATGAACATTTTCCAAACTTCTTCCCTCCAACGTAGGTTGGACGAAATATTGCCTTAAGATATAACGATGAATTTAACATGCCAAGTAACACCCTAAAAACTTGCGAAAAAGTTTTTTGATCATCCCCCCTCCATTTTATATATCCCAAAAATATAATCAGATTTAAGATCGGCCAAAACACACATTTGAAAACAAAAATTAGGGGCTTTGCCCCTGC
>JAPYZR010004101.1:0-13811 GCA_030522945.1 Trichopria nigra
GTAACGGTTTTTCGATCACTCTTAGACTGTACACGCGACGCGAACCACGCGCTCCATTTTCTCGGAAAAAAGGAAAATACTCCTCAAACCGCATTCGCAGCTTCTGTCGGGCTGAACCACACATCTATCTATGTAATTAATTTGAATAATAACGTGTACGTCATTGTGAAATATTGTGTTCAACGCATCCCAAGGGCATCTTTTCCTAGCGATCCTGAAACCACACATCCGCTGCAGAAGACCGAGGCAAGATACCATTGATTGCACGGTCAAAAGCGAACATTAAGCAAGATTCCGTTAGAATGCGGATCCGAAATGTACGAGTCCGCAGAAATCGATAAATAACGTGAATTTACCATAGAAAACGATAGAAAACATAACACAAGATTCCAATAGTAACCGGGTCTAAATTATACGCATTCACAGAAAGCGACAAATAACGATAACCGTCCAATCATAAATTTACTATAGAAAACGATAGAAAATGCTCCACAAGGCAACGATAGAACACGGGAGGAACATTGAAGTGTTGGCAAAAAACGATAAATAACGATAAACACCAAGTCGTGGATTTAAGGTAGATAACGTGTCAAAATATACGCTTTTGCAGAAAACGATAAATAACTATAACTTTCCAATCTTGGATTTACCGTAGAAAATGAAAGAGGATGTTACGGAAGATACCGGTGGCAAACGGGTCGAAAATATGCGTATATTTCGGATAGAAACACAGGAAATACTCCTATTTGGTAAAATTTTTAAATTCTGTTAAGATGTTTATCGTTTATCTCATATAGATCATTATTAGCATTTATCTACGTCAATTTACGTTAGAGAACGATACATGCTGTATCGTATATTTCATAATTCATTTTATCCTCAAAAATTTTCCATAAACAATATTATTGAAAACTATAGGATTCGTATCGTTATTTCCTCATTGGTATGAAACACGATTCAATCTTATTACAAACGATTAATGTTCTATCTGTCTTCATATTTAGGTACGATAGGTTTGATAAGAAACGATAGAATTTCGCACAATTCATAATCGTTTATAATCGTTTTCGACATCTTGTTCATGTGGTAATTTCTGAATTCCCGACCATTGTCCGTGAGGAGGAATTCGGACGTCTCCCACCGTAACAGGACAGGCGATATGTTTCCCGGCTGCTACTCTTAGTGGCTTCAGTTCCACCCAGCGGGTAAACAAGTCAGTGAATACTCGAATGTAATTTTTCTGAGCCCGGCTGGGTGGAAATGGACCCATAATATCGGCCGAGACTACCAAGGTCCTTCCACATTTCTTTGGCCATCAGTCCTACTGGGAAATCCTGAGACGCCTCTTGTCTCTGGCAGTCGCCGCATTCCTGAACGTAGTGCAGTACGTCGTATCTCAAATCTGGCCAATTATACTCCGATGCTAGCCAATGGTACGTCTTCTCGACTCCATTCCGAGGAAGCATCCCACTCGCATCAACGTACGAGATGATGGGTATTCCAGCACGGGCTATAGCTTCTCTGTGTCGGGGCGAAGTCCCCCTCGGTCGACTAGATACCCGAGACAGCGGAACTCACTCTTTTCTCGGTTCAGCTGAAGGCCGGTTAGTAACAGTGTCTCTAACACGCTTCGTACCAACTGCAAATGGTCCTCGAATGTCTCGTTGACTATTATAATGTCATCCAGGTAGACGTCGATGACGTGCTGCAAAAGGGCCGTGGTCCATAATATCCAGCAATATTCGGCGGTGGTATCTGCCTATTCACTAGGCGATTCAATTGCTGCTCCTGGTCCTCGGTAACCTCAGCTAGCCCGGCACATTCATCGTAAACTCTTTCCTCCTCTGGAATGGCGAAGCTCATGCATCTGCCCGTCCTGATTCGCCATCTTCCTTCGTGGCAGTCGATGCAGATCTGCAGCCTCTCCATCGATGCCGCAGATTGCCTCGTAGTCCAAGACTGCAGATACTCGAAAGGAGACCTGTTCGATCCGACCTCCTGTGTCCACGAGTAGCGGCAGCCGACCCACGAGGTGTGTGGAATGTCCCGTTGCTCCTCTCATCTGGCCGTTGAAGGGGACAATCCGGTCTCGACATCTATGGACGATTCTTAGTCCCACGAAGGACCTGGTGGATCCAGTATCACACAATCCTCACACTCGCACGAAATTGAAGGGTCACGAAAGTAATAACCCTAAAATAGTGTCCGCGATGGTTCCCCCCTACCTACGATGGCACCTCGCGGTTGGCCGCAGTATCTACTGGGCGTGGTAGTCTATACCGCTTATATAACTGTTTGTTATACCAGTCGGCTATAGCAGGTAATGAAGATAATAATGAATAATAATAAAAATAGGATATAGCACTGGCTATAAGGTAAACCAGTGGTAGATAATTAAAAAGATTATAATTATAAAAGTAAGTACAAAAATACTAATACTATAATATTAGAACCAAGGGAACAGTATCATAAACTACGGTAAGTTACGTAAGAAGTCGTGACAGGGGCACGGCACAGGCCTTCGCCGTCTAGTCGCGCGGCCCGTAACTACTACCGCTCGATCTCCCCTATCGCCTCGACTACCTCCCCTCCCGACTGACACGCTCAACTCTACGCTACTAGCGGTCTCTCCTTTCCTACGCACTCTGCCTCTTACAACGCGCGGTCTCATTCTCACGCGCTCTCATCGTTCTTCGCGCGATCCCTCTCTCCCTCTAGCACGTAATGTTACGCTCGAACTCCCGGCTTGTCGAACGGCGTTGTGTGCCGTGGCTGCCGCTAACACGCCGCGCACGACACTTCCAATATGGCCGCCTACGACCGACGCCGACGTGCTAATAGCGGCTCCCGACCGATGTCGTTATTACAATGGCGCCACTTTTCGGCGCGATTGCAATTAATGCCGTCCCTACAGGCGCATCGCCTTTCCCGACGCGGTCTCGACAATGGCGTCACTAATCGACGCCAACACCAACAATGGCGGCCCTTAACGCATCGCCTTTTGTGTCGTTTTACGGAAACACTCCCAGCACGCACTGTCTCACAATACGCGCCCAATGAGCCCGACGTTGGACGCCAAAATTGATGACGTCTTTATCAGTACTGTCGTCGCATCGTCGGCGACCCTCCGTGCACCGTTATAACCAAGGACTTTGGCGTCTCAACGACGCCGCGCCAGGTGCACTGATCACTTCGGGATTTCGCCGACCCGAAAAAAGTCGTTCCGAGCCCGGCTAGCTCGGGGTACCCTTACCCGCATTCGTTACCGAGATCAAGAGCTGTCCCAGAAGAGGTTACGCTGGCCTCCTGCAGCGCCTGAAATCGCGAAACACTCACGTTCACCTTCCTTTCAACGGCGGAGGAAAGGGACGCACGAAAGAAAAATATAATTATTCCAGATAATGAAAATAAATGTCAATATTTATTCTAACTTGAAAGAAATGAAAGATAATCTTACAAAGGCCGAGGCCACACACATCCGTTCCTGGTCAACAATCGTTAATGGTCCGCGCAGGGACACTCGCTTCGCTGGCCGCACACAAGACCGATATTCTACCGTCGGTCTCACAGAAATTTAATCATTATAACTTTCGCTCTCAGACTGCCGGTCTGTTGCCGGTGACATTCAACTCTAGACTGGCGAGCCGACGCGCTCAGTTGTATAAGCTTGACGTGGGTTACCAAATTAAGTTCCTGAGTGACTTACAATCATTCAAATTTATGTAAGCTTGCTAACGTAATTCTCAGGGAAGTTACTACAAGCAAGTTTGAAGGCGTCCTATAAGTTCTAGAAATACTCAAATTGAACTGTCGATGAGCTTAGTTGGAACATTGTGCTATATAGCTTTCCATATTGTTAATAAATAGAATGTACAACTTGTAACATTTATTTATATTTCACCGGAAAATCTGTCCATACATTTATATGAGAATATAAAAGAATAGAACCAAATATTATAATATAAGATTAAATTTTATTGATTCACACTCATCATATATAAACCCGCCGTTATTCAGAACCCGGGGAGAGAGAGAGCACCGAAAGAACAGAAATACCTTTTTTTTAATATATATGATTGTTCTACCTTACTCTTCATCCAGCCGACCTTGGAACGGAATTGTCTTTTTCGTTTGAAGTTTTCTCCTCTTTTTCACCGCCAAGGGATTCTTTGGGTGGTTGGTAGCGAAAATCCTCAAAGGTTCACCCACTCCAGCGAGACGGCGGAGGTGGATTTCAGGATGATATCGATGAAGTCCTCGAAAGATTAATCCAATGAACTCACCGTTAAGATCGGCCAAAATTACGGTATCCTTATGAGATGCGCCGGAATGAGGTGCAGATGGTATCCTCATGAGGTGGGCCAGAATGAGGTGCAGAAGGTATCCTTATGAGGTGTGCCAGAATGAGGTGCAGATGACCTCAACGATTCTTTTTCTTTCCTCCGAAGCGTCCTTCAGGAATTTGTTCGTCGACGTCTATCCAATGAACTTTTCGTAAATTATACCTTATACCTCGTTCAATAGACCCTACTATCGGAGTGATTTCTCGATTGATGGGGAACTGGCTCCCCCCCCCCCCCCCCACACACCCTCCTAGGCTGACCGGTATCTATAATGCCAGTGCTTCGATTGTTGCTTTACGGGCATTTGTTCCAATTCATTTTGATTTAATGGTGCTCTCCCTCACACATTTCGAACTACCTCTAAATACGCATGTTACAAACTCTCCTGTGAGCTTTCCATATTGCTAATAATAAAATATACAACTCTCCTATGACGTTAGAAAAAATACTAAAGTCAGTACAAGGGTTCGACAGGTAAGAAATAGAAATTTGTAAACTAGATTTAGACATAATAAAAGCCTGTAATTCAGTGAGCAGGCGCACGGTTGATAGCAGTGCTGCCATTTTTAGGGCAGCAACAGCCCTTCCACCATGCCTTCGCCTTTGCGTCACAACGTGGACCATTCTTCGCATCCTCACTGGTGGATCCTCTAGTTTCGATGCCAAATGCCCTTCAACCATTGTCCAATCCGATGCCAACCAGAGACCCGCTTTCATCATTCAGACACGCTTTACCTGGAAACTGTCAGAGTGAGTAATAATTAACATTTTATTTTGTTGAAAATTTTTTATTCGAATAAAACAGATACTTACTTTCTTCGAGTTAAAAAAACACTATTACACCAAAAAATCTTGCAATATAAAAGAATATTAATGTTTTAATTGATGTATTTTCCATTCCTTAATATCCAAACTTTATAAATTCATGATAAGTTTACGCCTATATGAATACATCGCATACCATTGACTATATTACGACCGAGCACATTCTATTTCATGTATATGGTATTATAATAATAGTAATCATAGACTTAGCGATTGTTAATCATAATGAAATGTTCATTATTCAAAGATCGACAATTAAATACTTCTGTATTCCCGCCAAAGTATTACTCGTATGTGACTGATAGTAATATGTGACATGATTGAAGCATTTCTGCCATCAACTCTACCATCAGAAACATGACAACAACGTTATCAGAATAGTGTAGGTGTTGTCACCTTTTTTCCAACATCCTCCACAGAATATTTTTACCAAAATATATTTTAACAAACTTTTCTAATGTATACGTAAAGTGCTCTCTGATGAAGAAGAAACCAAATTAATTCATGAAATCAATACTTTTCCCGAGGACGATGCATCCATTCCACACGTTAAAACTAGTGGCTGCGCCCCTGCGGCCTTCGGCCGCCAACCCCACAAAGGGGCTCCGCCCCCTGGACATCCGGCTCGCTTCGCTCGTCATGATTCGGCCCTTCGGGCCTCAATAATTCGATATACTTCGCGACTCCGGCCTGTGGCAGCAGCCGCTTGGTCAATATTTCGTTACACACAAACGTTATAACGTTTTCATAGTTTAATCTACAGTTCACTTCATCGAAAATATGTACTATATACATAATAAATTTAAATTTAACGCTTCTAGATTTCGTGTTATTTGCAATATTCTGAAAACGTTCATTTTCAAGACTTCGCCATCCGCACACTGGCAAAATGCTAGGAAAGATACCAGAGCTAAGAGATTTGTTAAAGAACAGCAACAATGGCTTGATCAGTGATTTGGCACAAGGTTTTACAAATAACGGTGGTATCTGGTCCGGGCCCGAATTTATCGAGGTTCAGTAGAACCGCTAGCCAGTCCACTTCGGTATCGATATACGAGTCTGAGATTATCCCCCCCCCCCCCCCCCCGCCCCACGAATTTATACGGGGAATAGATGACGTTTTGTATACTGTTGCAAAATAATCAGAGAATAAATCTGCGATACCGTGACTGGTTAACGCTATTTTATCGCCCCAATGCAGATTATTGGGCAAACCCGAGTTCTTTTTTAAGTTGTTTACATGTTTCCAGAAAAATCTAATATTTCTACTAATACCATTTTCTAACGAGGTAATATGAGATTTATGGGCCGCCCGCGACGCACTAATGCATTTTGCACGAAGACGTTTAAACTCTACCTAATCAACTTGCGAATGAAACAATTTTCATTTGATATGAGCCGATTTTTCATTACGAATCAGTTGTTTTAGCTCATCAGAATACCATCGAGGATAAGTGCTGGAAGAAACTCTCTTAAGTGGTATAAAACCATTTAATTGTCGGTAAAGTATATTAAAAAAACTTATCGAGACTTACGTCTACATTGCAGCCACCGAGAACCACGTTCCAGTCAATATTCTCGAGAGCTCTTGTGATTTCGTCATAATTACCGCGCGCACAATCAAACAATAAGTTTCGAATAGGAAGTTGCCCACACGTATGCGCTGATACTTCAAAGAAACCTGCAGAATGATGTTCATCTGTGGGCATCAGCTGGGCGTGGAGTTGGAGATTGCTCACTTGTGTAGTAGATGCAAATAATAAATCCAATGTGTATCATTTATCCGGATGTACATTGAAATGTTGAGACAAACTCAGAAAAGAAAAAGATCGATACACTAACCCTCCGCATTGCAGTCTGTTCACGCATACATGTCAAAAGGCGAATTCAATATTTTTGTTTATATTATTCACGGTTTAACGTACGCAATTGTCGCATACGGCGCTTAGGTGTTTCGGCGATAAATTGGGCCAAATAGAGTCAGTAGCGAAACGAGAGACCACGCGGCCGACTGGGCTTGTCAAAATTTGTAAAAATTATCACACATTGTAAACTAATTATAAAGAGTTTTGTTATTTGATTGATATTTATTGTCAGACAATAAATTGAAGAAGAAGAAAGAAGATCTGCTTTCTTTTCGCGCACTCCGCATCCCGAAACCCGCATCCGAGTCCACGGTCGTATCCCAATATTGCTGCGGGAGGACCGAAGCTCATCACAGTTGATTTGGAGATAGATAAACGATGACCTCCATAGAAATCGGGTCGTCCGACCACAGACGGTTAGGGAGGTTAACATCACCGCACACAATTAGTTCATGGTCAGGCATCTGAGAAGTTACTCTATCAATTCTGACAGAAATTCTTCGTAAACTTCTAAGCCGGACGCTGGTGCAATGTAAACCACTATAAGGAAGCCACTTTCAGTTAAAGAATTTGCTGAACTCAGTTGAAGATGTTGCTGGATATATACGGGTAACGTGAATAGATTTATTGGTGGCAGCCACCACACCACCCCCGGGCGTAGCTTGTGAAACATCCGGTGATCTGTCTTGACGAAAATTCGTAAAATTTGAAAGACCCAGTTCAGACTTTAATGTGTACGTTTCAACCACGTTTCAGTAAACACTGTGATATCTGGAAGAACTAATAATTGATGAAGATTGGTTTTTTTAAAGTTTAACTTGTTATTTAATGATCGAACATTCTGGTAATACAAGATCAAGCTATTATTGCGGTGGTTGACGAAAATTAGGTATGGACGCACCAGACCTCGTAAAAGAGGGTTTAGCAGCAGTAACTAAAACAGGTTTATTTCTAATGAACCGGATAACTTTATGATCTGACGTGTTTTGTTTATTGTATTCATCAGCCTCAGATTTCAGAGCTGCTAGACGCTTTCTCTCTTTGGGAGTTTTATCCGTTGTAACCGATATCCCCGCGTGATGAAAGAGTAGCAACAGTCGGACGAGGTTTGCTGTCAGATAATTGTCCAATGCGACGTATAGAAATCGAAGATAGGTTGATGTTATTAACAGCCGCTAAATAATCCTTGGTACGTTGAAGGTCGGCATCATTCTCATTGAGAGGAATTGATTCCCGAATTCCGTAGACCATTAGATTACGTGATGTTATTATTCGGTCCTCAGTTTCGTCCGCACAATCATCAACATCGATGACTGACTGTTAAGCTGTATTTTCCAATTTGAATACCCTATCGTCGATATTAGACTTTCAAATCGAGCTTTAGTAATGCATTTATTTGCAATTCCATGGTATCCACACGATCAGAAAATTTATTCATTTGCGATTTTATGTCAATTAGAGACGTATTAGTAGTTTCAAATGAGGTTCGAATAAAATCAGCTAGTTGAGAAATGCTCATTTCATCAACACGATCGTTCGTGGAAATAGATTCCATCGATGCAATCTCGTTATTAATCGGACTGCTGTTTTCGCCCATAATCGTTTTACAGTTATCCGCCGGTTTTTTGATTGTCTCAAGTAAAGATTTCTGCAATACCGACTTTTTTAGCATAACTTGGACCACAGGTAGACCGCTGATAACAGATGGAACTCCCTTGTTTTCACTCGCGCAGCAAGTGCAAATATAAATGCGTTTATCTCCAGATGTAAGAATCTGCCCAACTGGAAGCTCAACAGAACAACGTGGATGCAAATAGGCTGCACAAACGCAACAGTTCACCGGTTGGATAACGAGTCTTTGACAAACAAGGGCACGCAATAGATTTCCTCCTACAGGTTATACTGGAATCAGATAATGTTCTCTTCGTACGTAGTCTTTTATCAATTGGTGAATAGTTGGAACAGCCGGAAGAAGTATCCAATTGTCCCACAGCAATTTGAGCTTTTCGCTTGGAGGGAACATTTATGGCACAAAAACCCACTCATGATTCACTTCGTTATAATATAAAAGTAACAATATAGGTGAAAAATTATAATCGAACATAAACAATCACAAGATTAACATAAAAAAATGTTGGTATAACACGACAATGTCGTCAGTGAACCATTAAAGTGTAAAATGTAACGTTACACTCTTAACGTATAACATTAACATAACTATCGCACTATATTTAAAGTTTGAAATAAATATTATAAACGGAAAAACACTTCGAACACTAATAACAGGCAGCAAAAATAGTAAATACTGTATGTACTACACACCAAGTAAAGCCAGTTCCACGAATCACCAGTAAATAAGTCGCCAGTAAAATAAATTTCTTGTCGAGTACGAATAATATATAATAATAAATAATTATATTTTATTATAATTATTGCATGCTGTTTAATTTTAGATTTCTGAAGAGTATCCACTCTATTTTTAATTTCTCTATAATACAATCGCAGTCGTAAAGTTTTTAACAATTTTGTATTAATTGAATATATCTTATGAAATGAGTGCTCTCCATTGGGAGAGTTACTCGCATGTTAGTGTAATGTAGTGTAGAACATTTACTGGATGTCACTGTGACAGATTGTAAATAAATGGGAAGTAAGAAAAAAAAAGAATTTCGTAAAAATATTATTAAGAAAAGACAAGAAATATTATAAATATATGTAATAATTGTAAAGTATTGTAGAATGTCAAATTTCTAATGCCCCTAAAAGTCGATAATACAGAAAATATTCGATCGTCGCGGTATCTTTATAAGTTTTGTTTATACTTGTCCAAAAAACCGAGGAATTATAGTTTTTTCGTTTATCCTGCGAAAGATTAAGAACGCTTACTAGTGTACCATTTCTAAATAAATTCCTTCTTTCTACTATGTTGAAAAATCGTACAGTATAATATAGATATTCTTTTTAGATGTTATATTTTTATAAATGACTACTACAGTTCAGTAGGTAATACAGGGACCTCTCCCTGTATACCAATTTTACACATATGTTTATAGACTAGTTTATACATATGCGTACCCACTATTGAAATCGCTGTGTTACTTGCTGAACTATAATAGTCATTTATAAAAATATAGCATCTAAAAAGAATATTATAATTTTATTTAAAAAGTTACAAATAATATAGATATAATAAGTTTTGGTGTATATACGGTCAGTCGACATAAATTCCAAATTTGACGTTTCGGCTAATTTGACAGAACTTTAGAATTTATTATAAAACAAACGGTAATCAATGCATGGTAGGTATACTTGAATGATCTGGCGACCTTAACTTTATTGCTGCAGTACACTTATTTTATTAGTACTTATTATATCTACAGTAAATGAAAGCGGTCAAGAAATAAAATATAAATAAAATATAAATATACATTCACATTTTCGTTTCAATAATCGGAAAGTAGATTTTTTTTAGATTTAGATTTGTGGTTTTGGAGCTGGTGACTTAGAATATTCACCTAGACACTTGTCGCGTATTCCCTAAAAAATCGGAGTCGCGAACGATGTCGGAACCAACTCGACAGAGCCAGGAGTGAAGGAGAATGTTGTCAACAATAAAAAGAGAAAATGGTCACAAGACTTATTTTAATTAATTTACAATTAACAATATTTACATTAATAAAGTTTTCATAGCCTTGAACGAAGGAGCCGATACTACACGACAAATGGAGTCTGCACGTGTTTCCCGCAACGGTCCAACAATCGATATTTGCGAAAAATGCGTTTGTGTCGATAATTACAATAACACGACGAAATTCCAATTTTGCGACGAAAATGACACAAAAACCGTATCGAAGTGTGTGTTCGATTTACAAAATCGACGGCTCCAGAAAACGAACGACTCGCTTGTTTTTCGACATCGATCCCCAGGACGACGCAAAGAAAAGCGCGGCCGTAGCCGAATACGCTTTGCTCCGAAATGCGAAAATCGGACATATAGCGATTCGCGCAACTGCTCAACGAGCCAGCGCTTCGTCGGTCGAATCGTAGAGCGACGCGATTCAATTGAGAAAAAGGGCCGAACCACGAAATCGCCGATGCCCGCGAACGAGGTGTATCGGGGAAACACAGAACCCGTCGCATCGCTGTGAAAATTGCGGGTAGCGATACGAGATCCCGAAAAATCCGGCCGCCCCGACCTGTACAAGGCCGAAAAGCTTAACCTAACTTAATCTCTAAACTTTAACTAATGCCGCTTATGGGAATCGGACGCACCACCGCCCGCCTTGCAACAGCGGTGAATGAAAAGCGCTCAACTGACAGGCAACAAACAGACCTGTCGGAACCCTTATCACGCGAGTCCGTTTGTCAATCCCAGGCATGCATTCGATAGTGCGGCCCAATTCCCATTTAGAAGGTCGCAATGAAGAATTTCGCAGAAGCACCATGCCTCCTACCCTCACCTCGTCTTTCTCGAATCGCCATTTCGCTTTTGATTTTAATTTTTATATTTACGTTTTGTAAGGATTATAGTACTTCAAAAGGGTCTTGATATTCATCGTCCAATTGACTAGTTTTATGGCTGTTTTGAAGGAAGACGAAGTCGACTACTTTTAATGCTATCGGGTTAATATGTGCATCATGAAGCTTTGATTGTTATTTGATATTATTAGGTTTTCTTTCGCGAATTTTTGTGTATCATGCAGTATTTAGGCTAATTTTTGTACGTAGGCTCTATAGGTGAGTTGAGTATCGTTTTCTGATTGCTTAGTTGACGGTAGTTTAGCAATTCGTCCGAACATGAGCTCGTAATGTGTGTACTTTGTTCCTTCGTGGATTTGTCTCAGTCTGTACGTCTGTCCGCGAAATGTTTCATATTCGTTTATCACATCTGTGAACGTTCGATTGTGGATGCAAAGTTGTTGTTTTTATTTGTTTTATGTTAAATAATTTAGCCATCATTTTTGTATTTTTTGCATTTATTTACTTGCTTCTTTTATTGCAGATAAAAGAGAAGACAACAAGAACTATAAGCCTTGATTGAAGCTCGCATTACCTTAGGGCTAATTAAATAATATATAAGAAAAAATAAGAAAATACATATGACTTAGAAGTAATTCAAAGTTACAAAGAATAAAGATTTATGTAATATAATTAACTATTAAATAAAACTAACTTAATATGCATAAATGACATTACAGATGCATGGTGCTTGATTGGTTTTCCTCAACAAAGAGTAATGAGAATGATAGTGACGCGTTACATAATAAGTGTGTGCTAAAGATGGCGAAGAATGTAGTAATTCCGAAAGTAAAATAAGAGACCGAAAATGACTAGTAGATGACGCACACGGTAGTTAAGAATGAATGTGAGATTGTGAGATATTAGAATAGGAAGATTAATGGTTTAGTACAAATTTGAATAGAGAGGATTTGAAGCTGGTAATAGTAGGTGATGCTTTTACATGATTAGGGAGCGAGTTCCAAAATCTGTCTGCAGTGTTGATGAATGAGTTGTAGTAGGATCTACTTTTAGCTAATCTGATAGTGAGTGATTGACCAGGGGTACGAGTATTCTGCAGAATAGACTCAGAATGGTAGGTAAATAAAGGAAGAGGTAATTTGGTTCTTAATAAAATTGTTAAAATACTTTATGACTGAAGCAAAAATCTAAAGAAATAAAAATAAATTAATCAGTCATTAAACTAAATTAAAAATAATTAAAATGCCGACGTTTTTTTCTTGATTAATTAATTTTTTTCTTGTTGTTTTTCTTGTTGATTAATAAAAAAGAATTAATTAACACATGAGGAGGGCAGCCGATTGCTAAGTGGTTAGCGTGCGTCTTAAACTGAACGTTCCCAAGTCACAAGTATGAATCCCCGTCGAGCAATGTTTATCTGAATTTGTATTGAAAAATATTAATTCGGAAAATAAACATTGCTGTCGAAGGTTCGAATTTGTGGCGGCTATCGATATCTGTCGGTAGTTTTCGGCATCGTGATTGGTTTTTCCGAGATAGGCGCGCCGCGTATGTTTGTTTATAGAACGCTATACGGTGTGCCTGCTACGGCTAGATCACCTATTTGACCGATCACAAAACTGACCTACGTCTATTGAACGTGAGGCTACTATAAAATTAACTATAATATAAAATAAAATACAGATGCATATACTTTATGGGCAGGCAGTTTAGCTTCAGTCTATAAGGAGATAAATGGCAATCATGTTTAAGTTTAAGCCCTTCATACAGAACGGGTGCTAATTTAGATATATCATCATGTTTAGCTGTACGCTCATAGAAGTTTGCATTGAGTTTTGTGATTGCAGCAAGAATCAAATCACTGCCAGTGTTGGCGTTCAATTGAGATTGCATCAATATTCGCATCGGTATTCGCAGATTCGAGCTGTGTCGAGGGCAAGGATGAGATAGAAGACTTAGACGTGTTACGTGATCGAGCAAGCTGGAGAGGGGATTCCTGGTTAGCTAATGATAGACAAGCTGCACAGGCAGTTACAATTGTTCTGTCTTTCTCAATCCGAACCTTCTTAAAAATAGTGTACTTAGGATGATAAGGCTGTTTGCACTTTTTTTTTTTTTTTATATTTATATACGGGCATGACCGCCCTTTAACAATTGCTATAAATATTACAACAATAGGTGCGAGAGCTGCAGTTCGACATTAGATGGCGCCATACTTACATATTTTGTCGAGGATGTAGGAAACTGCAGAAACCCACATCAAGTATAGCAGCGGTCTAGAGTCGATTCACCACCGGAT
>JAPYZR010004102.1:0-14724 GCA_030522945.1 Trichopria nigra
TATATGAAGTATTATATAAATTAAATATTAATATCAAATATATGATTGCTATGACCTTTTACTCTTAAATGGGGGCGTTCATTCTGCATCAAGCATATAAAGCGAATTGCATAATTGTCACTCTGCAAAGAATGAAACATCGCTCTTATAAAGAGTGTATTCATTTTCACTCCAAGAAATTAAAAGAAACTGTAAAAGTTTCTTATGACAGCCGTGTAAAAGATCAACAATATCGATTATAAATTTAATTTAAAAAAATTGCTTGATTAATAAATTTCCACAAAAAAAATAAGTAAGGAATGTCAAATTTATTGCGTGAGATAGGGAATGATATTATCAACATTGCAAATATTCTAGCATTTTCTTAAATTTATAGATTTAAATAAAATTACAATTGATAAAATACACGAAAGAAATGAAATATTTGGATCTACAATCTAGATAGTAGGATCCCAATAAGCAAAAAGATATCTTGAAGATATCTAAAAGATATCTTGCGATCCTGGCAAGATATCTTAAAAATGTGGAATAGATATCTAAAAGATCTAAAAGACATCTTTTAGATGTCTTATGCATCACATCTTTCCAAAAGACATCTTTTAGATATCCTTTTAAATAAAGACGTCTAAAAGATATCTTTTTAGATATTTATGTCTCCAAATGTTTATTGGGATGTGGTATAACTTATTTTCTTAGTTCTTACTATTTAAGAAATACATTTAACTACATAATTTACTGTAAGGCTATTATTCAAATAGTAAATTTTTTTAAAAAGGTAGTTATTTTATTATACCGAATTTAATGATTTATTTAGTAGTTAAAAAAGTTTCGTTTTTTCCGTGTAAATGATTGTAACTTTTTTTATACATGTAGACGATTTCCAATTGTTATTAATTTCAATCAAAGTCTGCAATGAAGTATAAATATTCATTTTTAGTTTAGAATGTCACTGACCTTAATAATGGTATACATCAATCGTATACATTTTTGTTATTATTGTCAATATTTTCGTTTACTTTATATTCTGACCACTTTTTAAATTGTTTTTATGTCTATATATTTTTTATTAATATAGTACCAAATTTTCGGTGTTGCGGTACACAGGGTAAGCAATATTTTAATGTATAAATCCCCCTAATAGAGAATCATTATTAAGTCTCAGTCTTCTTTATTATTTCATTAAAATAATTGTTAATAATAAATAGAGTCATTTAACGGGCGTTGTATACGGTTAAGTTATTAAAGTGATTATTATCTAAAGTCACTCTGTTGAACCGTATATCACAATGTTCTTTAGATAGTTCCGTACTATATACATATATAGGATTAATACGTTGGAATAAGAGCGAAGAGTATATAGAAAGCAACAAAGAGAGAAAAGAAAACCGTAGGAGGAAGAGGGGCACGCAAATAAGGTCGCGATAACTACAAGACGAGCTTCTCCTGATGTGTAGCAGCAATCAACACTTTAATTAGTATGTTAATTGCATGCCGTATCGACTATCGCTGCACCTTCCTCGGTGCACTTTGTATATGACCTTGTACGGTTCTAGGGGCGAAAAATATGCGTATTATCTGTTTAAAACCAACATTAAATAATGACGCGTAAAGAAGAAAAAAAATGATTTCTTGTATAATGCCGCATCACGCATATATATACGCAATGTTTTATATTATATATAAACAGTAAAGAAATAATTTAATGAACTTAATGTATGAACCTTCAATTTAATAATGGTAAAACATATCTCAGCCGTGCCCATTTCATTGAAAGATTTTTTTTTCTTCTTCGTAGTTTAAATAAATATCTATAGTTTATTATATATAATGTTATGAATATTTTATTATATTTAACAAAAAAAGTTAACTTGTTTCTATGTTTTTACAACACCAATGCATTTTCATCAATTTTAAGGAAGTAAATACGAATTTAAAATATTTATGATGGTAATTCTAATTTCCATATGCAGCCCTCTTATCTGATTTGGAGGGTTACTTATCTCTATATAGACGGTGGCAGACGTACCCGTCTGAGATTACTTTTGTAACACAAAATCTTTCCGATTCTTCTATAGGTATCTAAACATAATATATTTGTTTAGTATATACGCACGTTTAAATAAAAGTTAATTTTTTACGATATAAATTAACATTCTATCAGTCAATATGCACACATTATATGTACATCAAGCCAAAATCAAACGTAAATTTTACAGAAAATTATAAACATTAATACGAATTCAGTAACTTCATTATTAATATAAAATAATACATTTATCTTCAACGGTTTCTTCTGGTATCTTAGAATGAAATATAAATAATACGTTTTATAAAAAACGTAATATAAAACTATGATTCAATTTATTGATATAAGTATAATCATTTTTTAATATCTTTATTAGAAAATAAAGAAGAAAAGATAGATTATGTTAACATTGTTTATTATACTGATAAAGAACCACATTTTATGTTATCACTGTTATAATATTTTCTTATTTTAGAACACGATTGACAACAAATACAAAGTAACTGTGAATGAATTACGATTGCATACATCACACCACAACTAAATAAATAGAAAATATCATACGGTCATGACAAATTTATTTTTTAATTGCAAGAATTAATGAAAAAATGGCTGCCACAAATTAGCCCTACCAATTTATTTTTAAAATTAACAGCAACTAGGACAACCGTGACGCAATGTGTACACGAGATGTAACGTGATAATTAGACCAATTGAAGGAGCGTATCTCGGTGCCGAAATGGGTCGACTATCGGCTATTGTGGTTTGCAATTAAATTACAACGAACCGATATTTTATTTTACATTAGAATATTGCTAATGGCATTTTGAAATGTCATCCCGTAATTCAAATATGAATTAGATATTTTTTTCGAGATACTTTCAATTCCGAATATACTGCGTTCATTATTAATGCTAACGCCAATTATTGTACACTGAAGTGGTACATGTTACCATACGTGTAGCTGATTCGTTTGTATTTTTCGTTGATTTACCCACAAATATAGATGAATCATCTGTATATATATGCTTGAGGAAACTCCTTACTTTTGAAAATTATGTTTTATATTTATACTCAATTATGAAAATATTTTGTTTTCATCAGGATTCGTCATTGACAGACGAATACTTGACCCATGTTTCAAAAAGAACAAATTGTCAATCCATGCGATAATTAATCACAAGAGTGTTTTGTATTCGTATACCCGTCGTATAACACTTTGGTGATGGGGATTGCAAGCTTCCTAGAAAATAGGTTTTTAAAAACAGTTTTTTAAATTTGTGTTTTATTTTTCAATATGACACAAAATTAGAAGTAAAACTCAACTAGATGTTCTTGGAGTGAAATTTCAATTTCACTCTTTAAGAGCGACATTTCAATCTGTTTGGGGTGTAAATTCTTCGATTCACTACAATTAAATATATATAATTTATATTTATTTTATTTCTTTTTTAGTGAAACTTTCAGAAAAATTACGATAAATTCTCCACAAATCATTTTTCGGCTGTTTTTGGAAAATCGTACCAGCTAAATTCTTTTATCCTGTATTAGGAAGTTATTTAAGTAGCCGGATTAAAACTTGAACCTGATTATATTACAAAATACGGTGATGTTAAATACTTGACATTTTTGGTCTTCCTACATACCTGGACTATTAAATCCTCTTACATGATGCACAATTTCTAAGTACAATGTTGAAGTTCCAACTCTAATTAGCAAAATTTCGAGAATACGAAGTGTTCTTCCAGTATAAATTTTCTATAATATCTCTAGGATTTTGTTAATACCGCAACTATATATATTTTCAAAATCTTGACGTTACAATAACAGACTATTCTTAAATGTCAGATTCATGTTCTTAATGCATGTATTAATTGTATTAAATCAGTTACACCATCAGTGATGCGTCATTAGATGCCATCATCGGTAATTTTGGTGTCATAGTTAATGTTGACATAATACGTTAATGGTGTTTGGTCATAACGACGATGATACATTTTTTATAGGTTTGCACTTTATCATTTTGGTTATATTAATTTTATGAATATCGGATCGTTATCAGTACTATAATTGACGTTATCTGAACTTTCATTAGTGATACAGTAATAATTTCATATACTCCTTTGCTAAAATTCTAACCATTAACAATATATGTGTATATTTGATGAAATTTCATTATTAATCATTCAAATCAATCAAATTGTCGGCAACTTGCGAACGAACTTTATTTCAAAATGATTAATATTCCACTTGAGTCGGTATAGTCGTATAATAGGTTAATTGAACCAATCGGCCAGCAGACAAGCGGCGTTGCGTTCGTCTCTGCAGGGTGCCGAAAAAATGTCGAACTTAGGCGACTGACAAAAATGTAAGGAGCGCATTTTATCGTGCAAGAAATGCTCACACAGACACACACATATATATATATATATATATATTTGCAAGGAAGCCGGGAGAATACTTACGTAACAACCATTTCAAGCGAAAGGAAGAAACGTGCCGAAATACACACGTAATGCGGCAAGCTTAACGTAAGCGCGAGGCTGGTGAAGTTGAACGTCCTGCTACGACTTGTCGGAGGTTTTTGTCCTCCTTATATCATAAAGACATCCGGCTGTGCACGCTCAGTTGACGGCTCTTTGCGAATAAAAAAGAGAAAAAACGTTTTTTACGTGAGACCTTTTGCACTCCTTCGAATTGAGCGATTTGTGGACGGGGACTTTGACATTTTCAATAATTTATGCTGTAAAAATTCTTGTTCGATTTTAGTAGCTTTTCGAAAATTCACAAGTCTTATTTTCAGTCGTGCTAATATTAATACTTTTTGTCAATATAAGCAATTACGCATGTGACTAATGCTTCAAGAAATTTATATATATATATACCTTGTACGTATACAAGCAATTTCAAACTTTCTGTGAATGCGAGAAATTGCGCGATTTGTGTAATATTATTCTTTATTTAGAAGTAAATGTTAATATATGTTAAATATTAAATATGTAGCGTCACTTTAAAAATGTTTAAAGATAGTAAGGCGAAAATTCTTAACGAAATTGTACAATTAATGAGATCAAAATCCTGACAGCCCTGGCGTGCCAAATCACACTTTAAATGACGTTTGTGCACGTTAACTGTAACATAAGAGGGATTTGGCCGCTACGTACATCCTGCGTACACTCCGATTTTTAGCAGGGACTGTACATACTCACGATAACTTAAAAACTAATAAACAGTATAACTTCTGTAACCTGTTTTCGAGTAGCTTTTTTACATTTTTGAATTAACATTCTGATGCAAATTATGTTGTGAACAAGACGTTTTATCAACATGATTTTTTTTCAAACGTGCAGTTTCGTGCTCCCAAAGTAACCATTGATGATAGAATTGTTAGTAAAACAAAATATCGTCAACGAAAAATCCGGATATCTTAAAACCGTGACTATCAACAAATTTATTCTGGCTGGGATGTTCGGTGGCCGTACTTAAAATTTCACAGAAGGATTCAAATACATTTCAAGAACCCGTACAATTTTTTTCAATTTTGTATGTATTATACAAATTTTTGACCGAGCCACCTTAAGCCTTCTGTACGCAGTTACCTCACGAGCGAAAAGACGGATTAACGCATAACTGTTTTTTTAGGGTTCAGTTTTATGCCCCATAGGAATGATTAATGTTAGAATTATTTCTTAGGAAAAAAAATATACTGTTTTGGTTATATTTCACGAACAATAATCGTCATATGAACATACATTTTTTTAAACGTAGTTATTTCTTGTAAACCGCTGATTTACAATTCAATGTCGAAAATGCAAAATCATGATGCGGGGCAGCGGGAAGTTAATCATCTTATCGAATAAGTTCGCATTTATTTTGATCAGAACTCATTACTTGGTGGTTTTCAGGGTAGCTGAGTTTAAATTCAATGTCAAAAATGCAATTTTCTGAATGGGGTACAGTGGGAGAGAGAAATAGCCGACATTCATTTACTCTGATTTAATCGGAACTCGTTACCCGGGGATTTTCGGTGTAGCTGATTTTTAAGTTAGAATCGAAAGCCTACAAATTCAAAATGGGGTGGGTCGTGAAATCGTTCAAACTACATTAAATTGACATCCAATTTGGATAAGACTCCGTGATGTTGAATTTGAATGAATTATCAATATTAGGTGTGAAAAACGATATTTCGAAAAGTCAACTGTTGTTTAATGACATTCTTTGTATTCCGACTTATTAATGACTAGTATATTTACTAAAGACTTTAAAAATACCGATAGATATCTCAAACAACTTTCTGTTTAATATTTCATTCCGTTTTATATCTATAAAACTTAATGTCGTGGTTATTATTTCTACAAAATCCATTTCACGAAGTGATTTTCACTTTAAATTAGTGAAAATTAAGCTATTAGCCGCAAAATTATCGTGCCAATTATCGGCCTGGAACAAACAATAATGAAGTTGACATTTGTCGTATACTGTACCGAGACACAAACCCTTGAAATGGACCGCTGTCCACTTGTGGCTGTAGAACATTTTTGTGCGATCTGTGCATATACATATACATTGCAACAAAAAGAGGTACACATCAGAATTATTTCACCTGTTTCGCGTTAACATCGACACCATTTTTAAAATTATTTATCTTAATTTCTGTATTTTCTGTTTTTGTTGTTTGTGAGCAGATCTTATTAAGATTCGTTGCAATTTTTAACAACTATATTAATATATTGCAAATCCTATACCTCCAATCGGGCATGAGATGATTATTATATCAACTATATTGTTATGTCAATATGGGTCATCAGTTTTTATTCCAGTTTGAGGTTTAATTTGTTCATTCCGACATTAGTAGTTTTTCGAATAATTGTGAGTTTAAAGATATTTGTTCCAATTTATATCCAGCGGTTTGGCTTTTAACAGTAAATGAAAATGTGTTTAAATGAATACGTCTGAATCAAAAAACTTCAGTTATAACGAAGCAAATTCATTTCTACACTTCAATACATTCCAATGCATTGAATAATATTTATAAATTACAAATGAACGTCTATAAATTAAATTCTACCGTTTTTAATTTCTATCAACCCAAAATTATTGCCTATAATGAAAATTACTTAAGTCTGAATTAAGATGGATTAAAAATATTTAAACGAATCGGGAAGTCCTATCGGAAACTAACGAAATCGCAGTAACAATGGTGATTTCGCAATAGTATAATATTTAACTATCGTCGTTGATTGTTGGCTATGTTCAGATATTACTGAAGGTACAGACAAAAATTATAATTTCTCTTTACAATTATTTCGAAAATGCTCATTTCTTATTGATATTGTAATGAAGCAAAGTTTTAAACGATGATTAATTTAATGATTCTATTAAATTAATTACTCCAACTTATGACAACTTGAATCATTTTATTCCCTCGAATAAGTATTCATATATCCCAACTATACATATAGACAGAAAATAGGACTAAATCGTTTCAAAGATTTCCAGTCTGATACTACAATTTTTAACCGTTAAGTATATAATACATTTTTCTTCAGAGCGTTGCTGCAATTGCCGACGGGCTCGACTTCGTGATAGAATATATACGAAGTTAGACAACGACGAGTCAGCGTGATGCAAGGGGGTCACGTGAGTCACGTGACAAGATGGTGTCAGTGCCCGAGCACAAAGAAAGAGAAAGAGAGAGTATGTATAGCGAAAGCCTACGCTATTCTTTCAGTGGGTCCCCGCATCGGGGCGCCACCGATCGGGTGCGCTCGATCTGCTTTATAGCGATTCCGCAACGTTGTAGGAATAATTCCACGAGGGTATATATACGCGACGTTGCCGATTTTACACCGCGAATATGAAAGAGAGAGAGAGAGATAGAGAGAGGCTCGGTCGATCTCTGCGGGGGCCTTTTCATCTTTCGAAAACGTGGGTGGGCCCCATCAAAGTGGGCAGGCAGATTCTTCCCAATGCTCAGCCCGGTGTCCGTTGCGCAACATGCCGAAAATGACCAGCAAGAGCATCGTGGCGGCTCGTCGAGATATTAGTGTCGCCTTCTCGGACTAATTTATATTCTCTTTTAATTAAACACCACTGCTTTTCTTTCCTATATAGATATTGGTATATGAAGGGCGTGTCACGCGGCAATCTGGGTATAGTTAATTCCAACATTTTTAGGACTCTCATCGAAATATTTTGAAAGGTTCCATGATGCCGTAAGAGTATAATATGAAGAAGAAAATGATTGATTGTCGTTTTGCGTTTTGTACATGAGAGATTAAGGAATAAGTATGAGTTTTCATTTTTATAGAGGGATTCCATGCGATCCTTGAATTAAGGGATGTAATCAGACAAGTCTCTTTGCATTGATATTTCTGACCGTAATGTGTCCAGATTCTATCCGTCAGTGACAGATTAAATTCTATCTCAGTTATCATATATTGCGGGTGGATGCTTTAAACACGGGCATTGAGAACAATATATGAAGTTCGCGATATTTGAACAAATTGGGAACTTTATATATAGGATATGCTCAGTATTTGACCAAAGTCAATTATTGTTGAAGTACGACGAAAATTCGAAAAACGTCATGAAAATTGGGTTTTTGCATATTATACCAAAAGTTCTGTGTGATGGTATTTGCTTGCGCAATGGAAATTGTAGAAATCTGTTGCTGCTAGTTTTATTTTGGAATGTGGAAGTCCATACAGGACCAATGAAGCTGATTTAGCTAGTCGTTCGTTGAAATTTTATATAGAGCAAAAGTTCAAATCGCTTTATATAACAATCAATGTACATATTGTTTCTCTCTAGCTCCCAACAAATGTGGTCGAGATCGTCATTATATATATATATTCCTGGTAAAAAGTATTTCTATGATTATTGTAAACGAATTAATCATTAACAATTTCAGTTCATTTATCAAGTAAATAATTTTAATTGACTCGTTTTCTATATTGTTTTTAATCATGGCTCTTATAGAATTACGAACAAAAACAAGATGGAATCGTGTTTTATCATATATTTTATTTAGGATTTGTAACTACCTAGTAAACAAGGACAGCTTACAATGAATTAATAAATTGCAGATGTTAATCCGTTTTCTTTTCAAGAACGAATTCAAATAAACCATATTTTCATTTCGCTCTAAACCAATTCAATAATACATCCTGAATGTTATCACATCGAGCTAAATGCGGATAATTCAAAACAATATATGCGTTCCTTGATTATATTTTAGAAACGGTACTTTATATGCTCTTTCCTATTATTGGCGCCGTGAAATTTTGTCACGCACTAAAACTTTGCATATCAGCGTGAAATCTGGTATTTTTATATATCTGCAATAAATCTCAAATATATTCGACCCGAACCGTAGGTCGGACGAAGTATTCAATTTGGTCACGCTGGCAAAAAAAGTTACCTACATTTTTTTTTCATCAAATGTTCACGTTTCAAACCATAATTATACATGAAAATAATATATAAATAGCCGTAGTAATTAATTATTATGTAATTGAAGAAATTAATAGTAAAAAACGTTCATTGTGCAAGCAAATACCAGCACACAGATCTTTTCATATGTTTCGTTGATAATTGGTCGGTATATATATATGCAATCTTCAGAAGATTTCCTCAAAATACCTACAATTTGCTTAAAAAGTGTAGGAACTAAGTAGAATTTAATGAATTAAAAACTTCGCTCTAGAAATTAAGCGAGGCTGTTTATGTAAATTCGACTTAGTAACTTTCATCAGTATTATGTCTAGGGCTAGAACCGATTATAACTTTTACATTAAGCTAACGGCGATAACGAACATGATTAGATTACACTAAAGATTGTTTTCTCGTGCAATCTGGAACATTTTAAATTATATATTTAAATTTTTTTGATTGATGTAATTTCGAAACAAAACAGGATACGAAAATTCCAAGCAACCACAGCAATAAAAGGGACAAAGCGGAATATGCATTCCTTTGCGCCTTTATACGCATGTGAATAATTTAAAAAAATAATCTCCTTTTATTTTAGCTCGCAAATTTGTGCAACGCCATTTAATTACCGAATATGCATTTCAGTCGTGTGCCCTTAAAAAAGACTCAAAAAAAGTACTGAAATTTTTTTTAATTTTTAGCTTTTCTAAAAAATTCTTTACCTGTATTCATGCGAATTTCGATTGATACCCGGTGACTCTAAAAACTCGTAATGCCTGGATCGATATATGGGCCATTTTACGTGAAATGTCCCAATAAGCCAAAAAATCGGAATCTCGGATCGACGTAAAACTTTATTTATTCTATTCTACGCATGTCATAAATAAAATGTCGGTCGATCTAGGTGATTCTAATAGATTTTTCGATGTTCTTTCGATTGGTGAATTGTATTTTGCAAAATTTTCATAATTTGACCTGATTTCGCGAAATTAAAAATAATTCTGCAATTTTCTCTAAAAAGGACCCTTTTTTTTTTGTTTAAATAAGTAATTCCAAATGAAAGATCACGTTTTTTTATTTTAAAGATACATTAAACAAAGTGCGGCGCGCCCCGACCTTGGCGGGACGCGACACTGCGTACTGAAATATTCACTGTTTAATCTTTATCTTAATTTAATTTTTATCTTTAAAATAAACAAAAACGTCATTCTGAAATTTGGTATATATACCGATAGAAAAAAACTGATCTTTCATTTGGAATTACTTATTTAAACAAAAAAGAAGGTCCTTTTTAGAGAAAATTGCAGAATTATTTTTAATTTTGCGAAATCAAGGTCAAATTATAAAAATTTTGCTAAATACAATTCACCAATCGAAAGAACATTGAAAAATCTATTAGAATCACCTAGACCGACGTTTTATTTATAACACGCGTAAAAATAGAATAAATAAAGTTTTACGTCGATCCGAGATACCGATTTTTTGGCTTGGGGCATTTCACGTAAAATGCCCCATATGTATAGTGGCAATTGCATTCTGAAAGTTTGTTGGAAGTTTTGAAAGTTCTGCTGGAAATAAATATGCGTTAGAGTATCACCCTATGTCCGAGGCGACTCTTTTCCAGACCAGTTATCGCAAACTTCCACCAGTCCCTATAATAATTGCTTCGTTTAATTTCGACGGAAACAACGCCCAAAATTCTCTTTTTTGACGCAAACCGCAGATGCTGTGCAATTCGTGGCCTCTTCCGTACTCGTTGTAGCGGTAAAAAAAAAAACTATGCACGGTCTACGTGCAAGCTCGTTACATTACTTACACGCGTTTGCGCTCCTGAAATAGAGAAGGTTTGAGTACAATAATAAGTTATATATGCACGTGTATATATACTGAAAAAATATAAAGTTTTGGGATTACGGCAATAGAAAGTTTTAGAATCCTGTAAAGGCTGAGGAAAATTACGTTCCCTTAAAATTAATTTGGTATAAATATGAAAAAATCTTCCAATATCCAATTTAGAGACGCCATGAAGAATAATGTTTTTATATATAAAAATATTAAACAGCATTTTCTCATATATTTCCAATTATATATTCCGATTTATTTGTGCTTATCATTTAATTTTGAAACGCTGTCCGATTCATATTTGAAAGTTATAACCATGCAACAATTGGTACAGATGTCTAGTCGTTTCTGGAATAGTATGCAGTTGATTTTTAATTGAATTTCGAAATGTATTTATTCAATTTGGGAGTATTCACCACAATGAAACAATTCGTGAACAAGTTAAGTAATATCGGACTCTGCCCACTGCTTCAGCTCGATCGCGCAATTCGATGGCAATTGAGAATCCAGTTCGACAATCCGCAAAGGAGAATTCGAAACTGTCGACTGTTTTTATTGAATTCGGCGATCGCTTTGATGTGAATGCGAAAGTTTTGGCGAAACGAAGTTTGCCGAGGCGATATGACATTGTTCACGAATTGTTTCGATGAAGACTTGTACATACATAAATTTGAAATTCATTAAAAAATTTACCGCATTGAAAAGTATTTCTGATATATTCGGATGCCGATCATATATTAATGCGGGACATTTCGAATTCGAGTGATAATTTAACCCCAATAACTGAGATCTTCAACGTTACAACCTAGAGTACTTTTGACCAGGTTATTTTTATCTGTTTTCATCCTGGTAATAATCAACATGTTTCTGCAATTTTTTTATTGTTCAGAAATGTTCCCTATTATTTGTTTCATTTTGATTGCTATCAGTCTTATCAATAAATCAATTATTGAGTTAATTATGGACTTAAATAGTCTATCCTCATTATATAGAGATTATATAATTGTTCGTAATCGGGTAAAATTATGCTCCCGTTTCAAATTAGTCGCGGCTTTATTTGTAACTTTTTAATCAGAAAAATGGTATCGCCACGAGGGTCAGCACGAATCTGAATCTTGACGCCGCAAACCGTTGTTGTTGAAACAACAAAAACCGATTCGTTGCTATAAGCGCTTTCGAATCTTTTGAATTTATTATAATTTCGGAGTCGTCGTTACTATTTGGGAGTCGTAAATTTTGGAGTCATGTTTTCGTCTGTCGGTTTTCGTTCATTTCTCCAAGAGAAAATTTGTATGCTATGAACTGTCAGACTTTACTATCGTCTGGGAGTAGACAACGGCCCGAGATCAGACCATCTGATCCCCCGCACCTCTCACACTGCAACTATACTGTCCATCCTAACAGCGAGTTTGCGACATATACGTCTTGACGTCGTTCACATAAGTCAAATAGTCCCCATTTCATTTCCAACGACTCCAAGTCTGTTCACGATATAAACGATCAAAATAGTCCGTGTCTCCCGAGCCGTACCGACCTTACCCGAACAAGTAACAATACGGTTCGTTATTCTATTTCCCGAATCATCACCATTTTTGGACCCTTTACAAACGTAACCTATCAGGGTCCCTGATAGATGTGCGGCTGCAGCCGACTTTGGAGAAGTACCCCCTGCAACTGCAGAAAAACCTACACCGAGTACCGCAAATTTCAATATCAACTACGTTCGCAACAATAATTATATCTTTATTGTTTTTCATTTGCATCGATATTCATTAAATTTGTAGGAATTTAATTTCTTTTCAAATATTGATATGAACTTTTGATAAATATATTATCAACTTTTATTGATGTCCGTAAAATTGTGCCGATTCTATATCAAATTTCGTCAACATTGGTACATGTCGGAACTGTAGATACAGAATTGCACGCACATGACATTTATACTTATATACCGTATGCATATATGTAGACATTATTTTCATTAGAAAAAAGAGACAGAAAAAAGTATAAATGGAAATTTTACGATATCATAGTTGACATTTTGAGGGACGACATTCCTTATAAAAATGTTCAAAAAAAAGTTAAGTTTTTATCAAACTATATGGCAAAAATTTAATTGAGATCATCTGTATTTAAAGTTTATCGTGTGACTAATCGGTTACTCTCTTATTCAGTAAAACAATTAAAATTGAAACTTTTCAAGCAAGTAATCTAAGATATTTATTAATTTACAATTTTTATCGATGTGCTGTTTTAGAGATTATTCATAAATATGTCTAAAGTTCGGATCGTTCAAGTTGAAGGAAAATTTTGGACAACAAATGTTTTTATCTGTGATTTTAAAAATCTCGTGATAGTACCTTCGTGAATTTCACATTTTCACTATACGCACTGCGTCGTATGGTTGAAAATTTGAAATTCATCGTAATTTCAAAAAATTAGCATTGCTGTTTTCAAATTTTCGTTCAACTTGAACGATCCGAACTTCAGGAACATATTCATAAGGGGAGGTTTAAAGTATAGAACAGTTATGACCTAACCTCGCAACAAGAAAAATGTAAATTAAAAATGATTGAAAACGTTTTTTCAGATTTGGCACTTTTAATTCTACTCAATTCTAATTATACGATGCCCAAAAAATACATGAAACTTCCCTTAAGGCAGATTTGTTATCGACACCAACAAAAATTGGCTTCGTCGTCATTTTACTACCAATCGGGCTAAAAGTTTGTAAGCGTTCTTATTACATAGTAAATCTCATATAGTAATAATGACATCAGAAAACTGACTAGAATTAAATATTTTACGAGAAAAGGATATTCGTGATATTAAACCCAGCGCAATTATCTATAGAAGCTGAGGATTAGTGAATTATTGAACATTTATTAACATTAAAATGAAGGCGCTCACAGAATTTCAGTTTGATTGGTTGCAAAATTGAGGAGGAAATACAGTGGCCTTGAAAGCCACTTAAAGGGATTCAACAGTAGAACAGTTACCTATATCTAACCTAACCTAGAAATTAACGAAGTGTAAATTTAAAATTATTAGAATATATGCTTTTTCAAATGTTGGGTTCTGGTACTGCGTAATTGTATACAGTACTCATCATTCCTTGAGGTGGTTCTAAAGTAGAACAATTACCGACCTAACCTCAAAACAGGAAAAGTATAAATAAATAAGGATTGAAACATTTTTTCAAAATTCGGGCTTTGCGGAAGGATGATTCTACATAACATATACAATATTCAAAAAAATATCGCTGAAATTGGTTCAAAATCAAACGAGAATTATCCGAAATAAATTATTTTTGGTGCTGGTATGAGAAAATAATTTATTTCGGATAATTCTCGTTTAATTTTGAACCAATTTCATCGATATTTTTTTAAGGATTGTATATATTATGTAGAATCACCCTTCCA
>JAPYZR010004103.1:0-12910 GCA_030522945.1 Trichopria nigra
AAAAAAAAAACAAAAAAAAAAAAAAAAAAAAAAAAAAAAAAAAAAAAAAAAAAAAAAAAAAAAAAAAAAAAAAAAAAAACAGAAAAGGACGAGCGTTTCAACTCCCAGCTCGCGTCGTCTCTCGAAATTTGAACAAGATTCGACAGCGGAGTAGTCTTATGCAAATATAAGCGAGGCCGGGCCTTATCGGCTAAAAAATATTGATTCTGATCGGGTCCGGTGCGGCCTTTCGCTCAGAGAACAGGATCCTCGACAAGACGGACGTTAGTATATATGGCGTGAGGGAAGATTCATCAGGAACGTGTCTCCATTCATGCCACGCTTATCCACGGCCTAGTTGAGGACGTCACGGCCCGTCGAAAACCGTTCCCTGGTTGAAAAAGGGCACTAGCCATTCATCCACCGGTAGTCGAAACCATTATGCCTCGATCTCAATGATCTTTGTGCTCTCTCTCTCTCTTTCTCTCTCTCTTGGTTGGTGTTGCAGGCTGCGACAAATGAGCATTAAGACGGAACTCGGACTACCCCGTCGCTATATACGGTGTATATGTATATATGTGTAGGTGTCGCAGGCGTGTTCTCACACGCGTTTCGAGGCTTAAGAGTCCCCCCATGGCTACTGCTCTCGTTCATTTCACTATATACCGACGAGAGAGCCCAACTATATAGTAGAGAGCGAGCCGAAACGGCCGTGTCGCATTGGCCCTGCCCCTTGCCCCCGACCGGCCGCAACATGCATCCTCGTTTTCTACCCGACGACGGATGTTGTTTGTGAAACACAAGCGGGTTCGAAAATTGCGTAGGCGTTGGTAAATAACAAAGGTCGATAAGCCGCGTGCACTATCGCTCGGGACTCGTATGGTAGTTGCTTTATTGGATTCGTGTTCGCGGCAGCTGTAGACAAAATTTGAAATTGCAAACTTGATTTGCCACCGACGCCAGTATATATAGTGCGGTTGTGTACGCGTTAAAAATGATTTGGATTTTTCGTAATGGGCTCCGGTGCGAGAGAGCGCTGGATATTTGATAATAATGGCCGACGATTCGAGCAGAATGTGACGCATATCAAAGTGGGGTTGATGAATTCTCCTTTGGAAATGATTTGCAATGTAAAAATACGTGTTAAATATATTCTATGTGTATACTTATACAAGTTTCGCTGCTGGATAGCAATTATTAAAAAATTATTTTTACAATTACGTATAAACAGTCTCAAATTGCAATAATTTCCTGATTATTTCTGTCAATAGTGCGTATATGTAATATTATTCGACGTTTTGTTATCCCGTTTCGTGAACATTTCACGAATATTTTGCCGCCATAATAACAGTTATTTAAAATTTTGAAATGTAAACGTCAAAGGCGCATTCGATTAAATTTTCAACATAGATTACGCTCCTAAAATGATTAATAATGACATTATTGTTATGAGAAACGAGACTATTACAAATGTTATCCGTGTAACTGTAAAATAGCAACGTTTAAATGAACTTCCGCAGAAAACAGCATACTAAATATTATTTGCACTGCATGCAATATTACAGCAATATTGCTGTAATATTATATACAGGAATATTGAAATATTGCAATAATGCTACAACAGTGTTACATATAGTAAAATATGCATATCCGCATGTAATTTATATTTATTTATTTCTTTTATTATAATAAACGAGCACTTACAAGAATATTACTGAAATATGTCGCCAATATTGTATGGCGATGATGTTTCTCTTTTTTACGTTATTGCAAGTAATATTTCTGTAATATTGCTAAAACCATGACCTGCCGCGTTGTTACTACAGTTTTACAATTTGTACGTATTCAATAATTGTTTAAAATTCAAAACAATTTGAATAAACATATTTATTCGTCAATATATAATGAATGTATACGGGGAAAAATGTACTGTATAGAAAAAAGTATTGTTCAAACAACCATTATACTATACCTGAATCAACCATAGAAAAAATTGTTACATGGAAAATTACATTAATAACCTAAATGCGCATCATAGTAATTTTGAAACGTTGCAGAAACATATATATACTTACAATTAGTAACGTTACCAAGAATAGATTATATTGTAACCTCCTTGCGAAAATGTGAAACTTTCTTGGGCAAATTGTAATATTTCATAAAGTAACACAGTAACCTCTCAGGTATGTGTTTTTGTGCCACAGCAATTTTGAAACTTTGCTGAAACATGAAGTTTGTAACGTTTTCAAGAATTGTACATTGTAACGTTCTTGTGATGTGTCAAATTTCCTCGGTCGAATTGCACGGTTGCGGATGCCATTTTTATGAAACGTTCCCGAGACGTGTAATTTATTCTGCGCAACAGCGGAACGTTTCAGAAACAATAATGTACCGTTGCTGTGTGACGTTACATTTTTATTAACAAATGCATATAATGTAACGTTTCAAGAACAAAGAAACCTCACCAATCTGCCCCACATGTGTCAATCAATTAAATGTTATACACCTTCTTATCAGCTGTAAAGAATACTCCGAAGAAAGAAGATGCCACCAAATACCTTCAGACCTCAAGTTGGCCCTAAATACCTCTGAGGGCATTCAAAGAACACTTCTATTCTTGAAAAGTGCGGGGCTAACAAATCAAATATAAATGTAAAAACTGTAATCAATACAATGTAATATTCTCTGCTACTTGACTGTAGTCGCTTGTAGTTGATGCGACCATAAATAAATAAATTTAAAAAAAAAAAAAAAACGTTTCAGGAAGGTCACGTGTTAAGTAAAGAGTTTCTCAATTTTCACTGTAAAAAAGTTGAATATTGGACAACATTCAAAACATTATAAGATACCAACAGATGCAGCATTTTGTTACTTTCCAACGAGATCAACGAACCTTTTTCCATTTCAACGCTACATATAGCATATTGTATATAGTCTGTAGTATAATGTACGCATTTTCGATGACTATTTAATTCTGAAAATTTTTGAAAATCTCCCCGAAAGTCAATTACGGTATTGTAATTCTTGAAAAGTAGTCAATTCTGAAAAAGCTCCTTTATGCCGAAAAAGAAATACTTTGTATTCTTCGTCGTATCGTTTTTCTCATGAGCAAGTAAATCTGAATAGCGTCCCTCTTTAAAGTACGTGATTTTCGTGATTTTCGTCCGTACTTTTTAAACGGCCCTTTCAATACATCTTAATAGCTCCCTTGCAGCCCGATCGTAAAGTGCACAAGAAGAATGACAACCTTGTACCAAATCGTCGAAACTGCCTCTTCAAAGAGCATTCGAAAGATCAACATTCTTTCACGTAAATTTTCATTCCTTCTTTTTGCGCGAAAGATTTTCGTCCTGGGGAAAGCAAGAACATTTCACGGAATTCAATTTATGAGATTTTTAGTTGAAAGGGATTTGAATAAGAGAAATGTACAAATGACAACGTAAGACGTAACATGTTACATAGAACAAATAATGAAGAAAATGTACAAATGAAAAAAAAAGAAAATGAAAATATTGTGTTATGTTTTGATAGCACAATTTACAATCGATCCATTTAAAAAAGATGCGTGAAAAGCTGCGATTCATGGTTTTCTTGAATCATAATTTTGTAAAAATGGTTAAAAGTTGATTAAAACTAAACACATTTTAAATCGAGTAAAAATTATATTCCAGACAAAAATAATATCTATATGGTACACCATGCTATATTGCTATGCGTGACAATTGTTCCTAATTGTTCGTTACTTTTTGTTCGCAAACGTCACGTATATGCAATTATCGTATGTCAACATAACAACCCGTAAATTATAAGTAATTTTAAATAAAAAATTGGTCGTGGCAACAAATGTGTCTAGTTGACGTATAATAATTACCTCAAGTCAACTCAATGATAGTTTAACAAAAATACAGTGCACTCACGACTAAAATGACGTGATGCCATTTAAAAGCTATATAGCTTGACACTAATACCTCGAACTATTTGAAAACTATCGGCACAAAAAGTGAATTATTGGGAAAAGTGTTTTTATGTAAAGGTAGAAAATTTTTATTATCGTCCCTGAGAAAGGCGAATCTTAATTTTCCCAGGGTTAAGAATTTCAATTTTTCTATTGATATTAAAAAAAAAAAAAAACGATCCCACATATAGCAGGAAGTACGGCATGTGATTGTGGATGTGGTGATGATGACCAGTTCGTGATGATTTCACACATAAAAAAAGATAAGAAAAAGAAAAAAAGTTTTAAAAAAGAACATAAAAAAGGAAATAAAAGAAACTAAAAGAAAACCAAAGAATGCAAGAAAACAAAAGAACAGAAAAGAGAAAAACACAGAAAAAATCTCCATAGGTATTGAATGTAAATTTCTTGGAGTGAAATTTCACTATTGAAATGTGACAAATGAGATATTCTTTAAAAGAGTGATCTTTGCTCTTGAAGAATGGTATTTTATACTTTATGGGGTGGAATTGTATTTTGGATAGAGTCGGAGGATATAAACTCCCGAAAAAGTGAATGTCACTCTTAAAGAGTGAAAATTCGTTGCACTGATAAGCACACTATATTAACGTGATAAGTATATAGTAATAGGCATGTGCATCATTGGTATTGATACGACACCTGCATGTATGTATGTAAAAACTATGGCTCTTATTTATATCCTTAATTTTTTCCATTTTCCTGGATTAATATTGTACTGACATTTTTTTCGTTTTTTTTTTGTTTATTTTTTTTTTGTTTCTCTTTTTGGTTTCTTTCTGTTTTATTCTGTTTTATTCTATATCTGTTTCATTCTGTTTCATTCTGTTTAAGCCGGATAATTCTATTAATATAATATCACGTAATTTTTATACATATAAAAAAAATATTCGTAACATTCGACTGATGCAAATTACGAAAGTTTTTTTAATATTTTCCAATTTAACACCACAATATTTATTACATACTTGATATTTAAAATTACTTAAAATTTTACTTAAAATGTTACTTAAAATAATAAATTCAGGATTTTAAGCGTCACATATGAAATCTTACATCATATGTATATATATATATAATTATATACGATATTGTCATATTATCTTTAAAACTTTTAAAACGAAATATAAGTAAACTGGACAAAAACTGTAGCCAGATAAGTATTTCAATTTTTATATATAACTCCGATATTATTCACGATGGAGCTTTCGACGAAGGAACTAACTAAAATTTTGTTGTTCGCTTTCAATTTCTCTTTCGCAATACAGAATGGAGGAGATAGAAGGAAAATATTTATAGTTTAAGAATGTTATAAAACATTTATAATGAATGAAAATTGTTGGAATTGATGAAAGGATGATGGGTAAAAGGTTACCAAACATTTTTGAAAATCGTCGAAATTTCAAATTTCGACCGGTAAATGATATTTTCAAACAAACAAAAAATCATTTCTCTACTCAAAAGCGAAAATAACGAAGGAAATTAAAAATAATGGAAGATATTTTCAGCAACCAATATGGAATTAAAAATAATCTAAAGAAATAATCTAAACATCGAAAGGGTTAAAATATATTTCTGGTATTCTGAATTATATCTAAACCAAAATCTTGACCATCTAAAATGAAAAATTTTCTAATCAATATTAAAATCTTAATGTAAAGACTTTCAAACCGCCCATTCCATATTAATGATAATTCTTCAAAAGTAATTTAGCACGTTTTCTTGGTCCATTTCTTTTAAATAAACGATCCTGTTTCACAAGTAGGTCGATAATTCTTTTAGGGTATTCTTATTGTATATTTAAGGTATTAAGGTATCATGAATTCTTAAGAAAGGGATTTGAAAGTTTTTGATGTATATATAATTTATTGAATCTCTTGTCCATTATAAAAAAAAAAAAAGAATAAGAGTTTATTATTAATATATTTAAATTATTGATTTTTTAATTTGGTTTATATACTTAAATTTGAGAATGCTAAAATTTGAAAAGTTGAAGATCAATATGAAAATTATCAAAACAAAATATATATAATGGTCAGTTTGTTTGTCAATTGTCCTTGAAAGTGTCAACATCGTCATTTTTCTTATTCTCCTCGGTAATTATATGCATGAAATAAGTAAAATCTACTATTATCAAAAAAATTCTTATTTCCGTTAGACTTCGCAGTTTCGAACTTCATTTAATTTTCATTTTTGTATTATTAATATTTATTACACCTTGCGAACACAATATGCACTGCTTGACATACAACAGATCATCAAATTCGTCATCACTGTAAGAACGAAACACATATTGGTCATTATATTTCTTTTTCTTCTATGAAAAATAATCTCTAGTACTCTTATTATTATCGAGATAAAAAGTGCATCGCATCAGATGGTTCTTTCTAGCATTTTTGAATATCCAATAATCTAAAGTCGGCGTTAAATTCAATTCAGTATGAATTATTACGCAAACAACGACCGTAATTTGAATTTTATTGCATTCTTATACAATCATATTACGCACAACTGAATGCTAGCATTAAAGAAATGGAATTCTTCAATTTCTTCTTATGTTGAAAAATGTGAGGAATTCCAGCGTTCCTATAGTGGATCAACTCGACAGAAAAATGCCTCGATTTACGGAAATGTTTCCAGAACATCTTCATGTCTTGTGGAGCATTTATTTACTGAAGGTAATAAGGCATACGGTTGTTGATGTTATTTCCTAATAGAAATCACTTATATTAATAAAATGAAATCATCGAGTAAATAATTAATCATGATTTGTTACTTTAGCAAATATATTAAATATAATTAACATGATATGTAACGCATTTAACATAACAATATATATAATATAAAAGATAATAAATACACAACAAACAATGTATAAACAATAATTCATTTAATTGTCATATACATTACATTTGACATATGTATACAATTAATTTAATTTAATTATTTCAAATGTAATAATATTACATTTCTATATCCCCGCATAGAAAAAGAGTCTGCTTTGCATTGATACACCTCTTGCGTTAGTACGATTAAGAAAACATATGTTTATGTAATAGTATATGTTCAAAATTATGCGTTTCATAAACATATTTTCGATATTTAATACCTTATTAACGTTACCAGGCACGTTCGGATTATTTATTTCTTAAGATTACACTTTATCATCAATTAAATACGTAATTAACTTTCAAACTGTAAGAGAACCATACCAAGAATTGTATTGGATGAAAGACTATAATTTTACACCTTGTCACTTTCACTATTAATCATTTTTTTTTTAAATATGTCTATTAAAAAATATGATATATATAACAAGACCAATCCATAAACGATAATATTAAAATCTCAAAATGTTAATCCCGTTTTCGATATGTCGAAATCTTGATTTAATTTTCAGCCTTGAGACTCTCGAGATAATGGTAAATATTTGTTTACCCGGACAGCATTAGGCTGCTCCTTTAATTCGAGAGACGGCAAGTTCTCATTTATTCGTCAAAACAATTATTTGATATAATGTCCTTATAATGAATTGAATATATACGAATGAATGAATGAATGAATAATATAAATGTACGTTAGATAGATATAAAATGTATGACATTAATGTATATTTTGGAATAACTGAAAATTTGAAATATGTTTCACGTATATATATATATGTGTGTGTTTCAAGTAAAAATTCATTCTCAATTTTGTCCAGCATCTCCGATTCAACTGAGAAAAAGAAAGATGTCACACATGTAGTACTTTTCAATATGTAGTTAATTTGGTATTTTTCTGATATATTGTTTCATTAGAGGTTTTAATTAAAGTCCACGAATTAGGATTATTCTTCCCTGGTAGAAATGAAAACATTTTTTAACGAATTTTTACACATTCAGATATTTTATCTAGTTAATGGCTGTCATACGTGTAAAAAAAAATAAGAAATGGATACATTTCTACAAGGGTTCTGTCAACAAGATTTATCCGAGATCAGTTTTGGCTGATATAGAATTTACTTATTCTTTTGTATAATAAAATTGAATCATTTGCAAGCATATAAATTAATATTACTGTAAAACCTTTTCTATGAATGTAAAAAAGAACACAACGAACGTAGAAACAAGGGATTGTGAAATTGATAAAAATTTTAAACAATCATGAATGCATGAAATGAGCATAAACAAACGGTTATAAATAAAGAATCCAATGGATAAAGTAACACATGACTCCAATATATCAAAAGAAACAAAAATCACTAGAGGAACATGATTGCTTAATTAATAAGAGGATATAACCAAAAGGTTAATTAAACAAAATTAATATAAATTAATTTAGTAAAGGGCATCTTGCCCGTTTATAAATAAAATAAAATAAAATAAATATAGTGAATTAGAAATTTTGAAAAATTAAATGAATGGCAAAACAAAGAATAGGAATGAAATATATGAAATACTCTCTCTCTCTCTCTTCTTCCCTTTCTCTTATTCTTTACTATAAAGGAAGTTAAAAAAACGGAGAAAGTGTAAGTTATATAGTAAAATGTCTATAATTATATGAGTGTCTGGTTATAAATAAATAATCGAGAAATTATTGATTAACAGTTAATTTACAATTATTCTATATTTATTACAATTATGGATTAAAAACAATTATAGAGATAAAAACAGTTACATAATACTTTCACTTATGATGTCTAGTTTTCATTGATCATCAACATAACGATATACAAAATAATTTATGACATCCAACAAAACATTTACAAAAATAGGAGGAAATCCTTGGCAAATGTCAGAAAAGCTGTTGAAAATCTATGAAGTAACCATTCACTTTCACCAGTTTATCATTTATCATTTGTTTAAAATATATATTATCAATTATAATTACAAATCTGTTGTAACGCACAATATTAAAAATATTATGACAAATACTAAAAAACGATCGTCAAATCATGACATCGTTCTTACACCCATCGTGCGAACCAATACGAATAACGTTAGAATGAAATCGCATTTTACTTATTGATCGCGCATACATTATGCATTACGTAAGTACAATACGCACGAGTACTACTTACATCAATTGTCAATAACACGTTGTCCGTTCAATTACGGGCGCCACCAATTTCCAAAGCTATATATATTGCACTGCAACATTTCTCGATACGTATATACAAAGCCACCGGGCGAGTTCCCATCGATCGGTATAAATTGACAAGTGCATGAATTATTGACACCACGAGTGGCGTGCACTTACAATTCATAAGAAACTATAGATGATGTCCCGTAATATTTCGTTTTTCCCACCAAAAAAAAGAGTAAGGTATATATGAAAAAAATCAAGCAAAATTCTCTCATCTGTGGGTCATATTTTTTGCATTCGCGTTGCCGCGCAAACGAGGTGAAATACAAATAAAAGTAAACCAATACTATACTCCAGGACGAGAATAAATGTAACGTGTAGACAAATTATGCCGCGGTTACTCACCGAGTCGGTCAGGACGAATAAAAAATAAAAAATAAAAAATAAAGAGGATCAATAACCGGCGTATTTGTTGGGTTCATTTTAATCCGCGGTACACCGCTAGAATCTCCATTAATCGATTTCATTGAAAACCGATACTCTTTAAAACCGAACTCGGCGAAACACGTGCACCCAAGTTTCATTGCTGTCACAAATTGTTCTGGCACCGTTCTTCGAGCAGCTTTTTCTCACGTATACGTATACACATGGAAACCCTTTTTTCGCTGCGAGCTTCGCTGTGTTTCTTACAAAAAAAAAAAAGAGAGAGAGAGAGAAAAGAAAAAGAAAACACAGAAATAAAGTAGTTTAAACGGATATCGAATATCGAGGTGAGCGAACCCGAAAGTAATAAACGCATTCGAATGGTTGACTATTTAAAGTTCGCACCTTGAAAAAAAAAACATGTATATGCGGATTCAGAAAATATTCCAGACATTGAGCTGTCACCTGTATGTACTACGTATTCTTTTAAAGAGACGGAGTGGAAAACGGAGTTAAAAGGGTGAAATATCTGTCCGGCGGAAAGAAGGCTTTTACATCGTATTAAAAAATGATCGTATTTAAGACTATCTATGGAAGTTCGTAGGGACGGAGGTGCGTGGTGTACAATTTTTTAGCGACAGCATAAACGTGTACAATGCGTAGGAAAAACATATATAAACATTGCTCAAATTTAATATTCATATTTACAGCCAACATACGTTAAAGGGCGGTAATTGTTCCTTTTTTTTTTACCGCAGTCGTAAAGGCGTTTTTGCATTTTGGACCAGCTCCGCGGTGCTTCCAATTTGCACCGCGCACGCGGTAATTCTAAGATTCGTTTTTACGAGTGCATAATTGAAAAATATTTGCAAGGGAAATTTTCACGTTTAATTGTACGTCACGGTCTGAAATACAGTTTCAATTAGAACGTTGTTATTGGTTCGAGATTTTCCCGCAAATACAATTTTTCCTGGTTAATGAAATTAATGCTCAATGAAAATGCAGTGTCACGTTTTCGTTTTCGAACCTAATTTCGATTATTTTGCGGTTATAAATGTAGGGGGAAGAGTTTCATTTTATTTCGTTTCTGTTATTCGTTAATATTTTTATATGTATTTTATTTTCAAACTAAGTTTGTAACGGAAATATTAGGATGTAATGATTCAAGGAACAAATGAAATGAAGCAGTAATGAAAAAAAAAAGTTTAAATACTATTATATTATTAACAATATTGAATATTGTATTGTTTCGTAATAGTCGCACAATATCCAAAATAATATGAATAAAGTATATATACATAACAAGAAATGAAATGGATATCGAATCGAATGTAGAAAGTGAAACGAATAAAACAATCAGAAATTAACCAAGATTGTATATAAAAATAAACAAACTAAATACATAATTGAAAAATTATTATGGATGACTTTCATGCATATACAAAATAATGACGTGAATGAAAAAATTAAAATGAATGAAATTTAACTAACAATAGAGTGATATGAAACTCACAAAAAATAACAAGAACAAATCTTATGATTAATAAACCTTGAAAATAAGTTTAAGTCGTCTTGATAATTGTATTATCGATCGTTAGTTCTAATGAAATTTAGCTTCACTGTGTTAGATATAGGAAAATATATATAGTTTAAATTTTTTAAGGTTTACGATATCTACGACATTATAGTTATCAATGATTTTAGTTTTTCATATAATGAATCGAAAATGAAAGTGTTGAATGATTTTTCCTTAAAGGTTTAAATATTGCAACGACTGGTATTAATTATCATTAATTATTGGAAATTTAGATTTAGATTGGTATATTACGTCATTATTAAAATATGTAGTTTTAGTTTTTACGATAGTAACTTAAGAAATCTATCAAAGACGCCGATCAGGGTCCGAACTGGCCGATAGTGTGGGAATTCTACCCACTAAGCTCACCAACCCTCTATGTCTCGTTCATAATCCACGTAAGATCTTAAGTAAACATATATACGTTATTCAGAGATATTCGACCCTCCATTTTGAAAAGAAAAACGAAAAAAAGTAACTTTTTAGTTTTTTTACATTAATGTTAATATTAAACGAATTTATAAACGATTGAAAAACTCTTTAAATTTCTTAGAGTGAAATTGCACTGTAATTTGGACCGAGTCGCAGAATTCACACTCGAGAAGGAGTGAAATGTCACTATTAAATATTGAAAAATTTCTCTTTTAAAAAAGTGACTCTATTTTCACTCTTCGTATACTGAAATTTCCCTCCAACGAATTTAGAGGCTACTATATATTTCTTGATTTTGTTTTGGATTTAATGCTCGACATTAACATAAGTCATCTTATTTTGAACTGATGTTTTCGTTATTTTCGACAATATTTGAAAGCTCTAATGTCATAATTTTCAATCGACTTCATTCAAAACGTGTAATTGTCATATATCAAATGTATCATTTAGGATGAGTCATCGACCAAGGTGATCCCTGGACCCTGATGGACCAGTCTCGTCCGCAAGAAAAAGGTCAATGGAAAAAATTGATTCAATGGTTTTTGGGTGTTGGGTGAAATAATCGTAGATGCTTCCTGCACCATGGAAAACGTAATTTTAAGGTCAAATATTTGTTTCCCCATTTTGGCTTTGAGGTATTTTCACTTTTTTTTGGTGGGCCAAGTACAAAAAAAAAAAAAAAAAAAAAATAGTACAAAATAATTTATCTAGGATTTTCTTCAATATTTTCCCCATATTCAGAATATCAAGTTAAAAATCGTAAAAAAAATCTTGTTTACCAGCGTGGTACATTTTGGGACCAAAGGATAAATTATCAAAGCATTTATCAAAGGATAAATAGTACACGATAAAACATGATAGAAAATCAGATTTGCAATGTTGTTTTTGTACATAGTTTGAAGAAAAGGGGCCAAAAATAATATAGAGAACTAGTTTTTCTATCATGTTATCGTACATTTTTATCAGGACATACACCCCGCTTTACTTATTTTCATTAATTTATTATGCAATAAATTTATTTTTTAAACATCAGAACGTCACTTCAAAGGAACAATTGCTCTTCGTTAAGAGAATCGAGAATCACATCATGAAATTTTCGTTTTCCACAAAGCGATTCACTAACCGAAGAGTTACAAAAACGTCAAGTCGATTTGAAGGACTACAATTGATATAACGGCCATAAATTACGATCATGGCTGAACTTTTTAATGTAAATGACGTGTCGTAAAACGTCCCATTTTAGAGACTGTAAAACGTATATTTGCTTTCAAAATAGCTCCCGGTCACTTCGCAATTGCGTGTGAAAAAATCGCTCCAACTGATTTATCAGTTCTGTCGAAGCGGTTTTTAAAAAAGTCTTATAAATCCTTTGAAATCAAGGTAATTTAATTTTTCTTAATTTATATTTTCTTCATGTTTATATTTTAAGGTCCTTTCGCAAATAGCTTTAAAAATACATG
>JAPYZR010004105.1:0-14633 GCA_030522945.1 Trichopria nigra
AGTGTCTAAATCCCCTACTTTGGTGTTTATCCGTAATCGTTAATGTTTATATTTATTGGTTCTCAGAATAGGGGCATGTTTCGGGAAGCTGATGAGCGGAAGACGGCAATTAGAGTTTAGTTTATTTATCGTGAGAGTTCAAACCGGTCACGTCATCAGTGAGTTACGGTACATTGATAATTTACGATATTTATACAAGTGTTAGTGCTGTTTTTTACAGTTTATGTGTACACAACAGGTAATAACGCTAAAAAATTTTTTATTATTATATTATAGTTGTTTGTATAAAGAATGAATCAAAGTATGTTCGCGGGGCTATTACTGCCGATACTCGCTTTGCTATTTTGGGGTTGGCGGCCGAAGGCCGCAGGGGCGAAGCCCCTAGTTTTATTTTGTAATTTGTTTAACATTTTAATTAAACAAATTACTAATTTTTGTTATTCACAGAAAAATATGTCGTTATTAAAGATTTTGAATAAAATTTCTAGCTTTTGAATTTGATGTCTTTAAAATTACTATGGTTCGCACCGTTTTTCTTTCTTTTATACGTATTACCGATGAAAATATTTTGTAAATAAAAGTCGTGCTATAATTTCCTTTGAAATAAAAAAAGTTGCCAATGTTAAAAGTATTTAAATTTTTTGACAGATGGATATGATTATACATTTTAAATGGGTATATACGCATAAAAAGATAAGTTTGGCTATAATGTGCATTAAAAATTTATTTTTATTTTTTTTGGAAGTGAAATGTATATTAAAAGTTTCGTGGATAATCTTTCAAAGATCCTGTTCTATTCAAACATAGTTGCATAGATATATATTTACATATATATAGTAACATGTATGTATGTATACCTGATAATATGCGAACTTTAAAATTTCTTTTTGAAAGTTGTGCGTTTCTAGTTTGCGACTCTCGTTTAAAACTTGATTTCTTACGGCTGCAAAGGCAGGTATATTCAGTATATTTACGAACTTTTTAGAATCTTTATCCCAAATTACTCCACTGGAAGTCCAACTTAATTTGGTTATTTCATATAGAATTAATAAACTTAAAAAATATTTCATCGGAGAAACTATCTGAGATCAAATAATACTTGAGTATTGCTCAAAGACACTTTATTACTGTGCGCTTATTTAAATTTTGTAACGGTGGTTATCGATTAGGAGACTTAATATCTGATGAAATATATACTACTGTAATTACATTGGCAGTGAACTGTCGCTCCTCGATATTTCTCAGGGTCAGCTGGATGAGAAACCCATCAACGAACGGTATTCTAATTATTTATAGTTTATAAGATGCGATCCAAAAATGTGCAACAAATAAAAATATATACATTAATTTATTTTGTATCACTTTCCAAAATAGTGATTATTGTATTTGACCCATTATATTAGCTTTCTGACGTTCTACACCAAAAAATGTTGTTCACTTTGAAGGTTATTGCAGTTTATTTGTCCAAATTCTAGCAATTTTTTCAAGATGTCAAGATAGTGCCTTGACCTATTTTTATTATCACATGAAAAATCGTAGGAGGTAAATATGTTAAAATATGCTACCGTTGATATTGGTTTATTATGGTATAGCCCTCTGTACCGTGCAGTACATTCCATAAGGTTTGGCGGGGCCCTCTTTTAAAACTGGCAGTGTACAATTCTAGCTTAAGTAAAAAAAAAAAAAAATAATAATAATAATAATAATTCGCCTGCCTTATCAAATATCAATATATTCATGTATGTACATTATACTGTTACTCCGATTCATATTTCTATCATACTATATGTATATAGACATTAAGAATGGAATACAGTTGCGTTTGTGGGTTTGGCATTCTCCGCAGTTGGCAACAGCCTGTGAACGAAAAGTCTGCACACATAGCATGGAAGCTCTTCAGAAAATTTTATGTACGGCAGATTCTTTTCAAGCGTGGTTCGAGCGACAGCGCCCGTCCATCTGTCCGAGCGTAAGTGTACGTTAATGTTACCCACTCGGATGCACGACCGTTCACGTTTTAAAAGTTCAGTGAAGTCAGTGGCAAATTGCACAACATGATAAATGTTGATAACGTATCAGTATATTCCTTGGAATTAGGATGAAAGATACGTGTTTTTAGATACAATAGTGAGAGTAATAGTGAGAAACTTAACACTAGTGATGAACACGTCAGATTTTGTATTCAGGATGTCACCTTTACCGCAAATAAAACTGAACAGAGGTTAGGAAAATATCCTGGTTGCAGTCTGTAAAGGAAGTAATTTCAAAAAGTTGAAAATATAACCTTATATCAACAAGAGTGATTAACATTCATTTATTTATATAGTACAATTTGCTAAGTCTTTTATAGTAAATATATTAAATTAATATTATATTTGAAATGGAATGATTGTGGTTCATTGACCTACAATATTGTCTTCTACTTAAATATTTTCAAGCTATAATATTTCCAATTAACTTTTTCTCCTATCGCTTCTTACGAAATTTTTAAAAATGAATGTATTTCACTACCTAATTTTCTTCGATATTCTTCACAACCGTGTAAATTTTTGAAACCACTTGACTATTAAGAAGTTCGTAAAAAGCAATAAAAGAAAATAAGTTCATTTATCAATGAAAAATGTTGAATTAAATATTTTGTAATATTTATTTTGTTAATATATTAGAAACAATAGTATTTTCAGTCTTTAATATAACACCATCAATAATAAAATTGAGGTCTTTGTATAAGCATGACTCTAATTACATTGTCTCACACACATATGATTTTTTACGTGGCTATATATACCTCCTTAAATGCGAATAAACAGAATTAGTAGTTGTATATTCCTACATTTTAAAGGAATTGTTAACTAATCGGATGATCAATTAACAATAAAAAAAAAAGGATTTGCTCTATTTTGCCCGTTAAGGCTAGGAAGGGCGGTCGGGATTTGTTTGAAATAAATTAGAATAATAAAATTATTATATTGAATATTACCTTTTATTTTATTTTATTTATTTATTTATTTATTTTTATTTTTATTTATTTATTTATTTATTTTTTTTGTTTTGAAGATTGAACTTCCTACTGGAGGTCGTAAGGCCGGGAAGAAATCTGGAACCGACGATGTTATAATTAACACGCGAAAAATACAATTTTATTTTGTTATATCGAACAGAGTATGGTTTCCTTCACACGAACTAGGACTAAGTATTTCAAACATTCAAATTCTAAGACTGACTGGCTAACTCCGCATAGGAGAATTTCCTTAAAACTAACTGCCATTTTTATATTATTGATCATCGCAGAATCGTTACGAAAACATATTATTATAGAAAATGCCGATCGCTAGTATCTTTATGTTTCGTCATCCTGGCCATATTCGCTTTTATTTCTACAGATTTTCTTTTTATAAGTTTAATATAAGTTTTATAAGTTTTTCATTTTCTTTTATTTTTATCATTTATACAAAACGAATACTAGAGCGTCGGTTTATTGAAATTTTAGGATGAGAGAAAAAGGAACACGCAACATTCCGAATACGTCACAAGTTCTTATAATACTTTGAAACTAATAGCCATCAACTTTTTTTTTTTTCATTAACAGTCAAGTTTCACTTTAACTAGGATTTTTACTATTGCACAGAATGTTTCTATGGATATTTATAAAAACTTCTCTCAAGCACTGCACTGGTATATCCTAATAATGCTTAAATACCTTATTTAAAAATAAAAATAATTTATTATTACAAAACCATATTACAGAACCATACCGTAGGTTAGATTGAAGCATTGAATTTTGTCACTCAGAAGAAAATGACCCTATCGTTTTTCATCAAAGTCCACGTTTCACATCATAATGGACCAAAAATCTAATAAAAAGTGTCTGTTCGTGATCTTGTACGTATATGTAGATTACTAGCTCACGAACGAAAATAGATATTAAAAATGGGCATGGACTATAGCCCTAGTAATACATGGCGGTAGATTTTGTTTCTGTTGCTAAATAATATCTACCGCAATGCAATGTTTTTCCAGCCACTATGAAAACTACAATGATGCAATAATGATGTACAAAGACACTGAATCAAATATGTAGCACTAACATTTTCGTATCAATCACAACGCATCACAAACTGCACTTAGAGTTAAAATACAAAATGCAGCACTTGTGTCGTAGTGTTACAACTTGCCTACGATAGCAAACACTGAATCAAATAACACATTAGCATCAATCGTACTGCTATAATCTGCAGTTTGTAGCAAACTCAAACCCGAGGACGTATTTTTTTTCTCTTAAAGCTGCACTATACGTTTTAAAAATTTTTTGTGCTTCACTGTGCAGCATTATCCTCCAATGACTCTGTCGCATCTGACTTTATTTTCATACGCATCTGCTCGTACCATCTATCTTCTAACTGCTGGCAGAATCATTTGAGGAGAATGTATATTACTAATTTTAGTCTAAAGTGCAATACTCTAAAAATGAGCGAAAAGAAAGAAAAAATCGAGTGGGGCGATCGATATGCCGATGCGATTTTTTATTTTGAAGATTAGAAATATAAACGATGATAACATTTTCACAAATTTCAATAGAATAAGAAAAAACTGCGTTTAAAGATGAACATTTTCGATTTTTATTCGATTCTCTACGATAAAATGAACCTTAGATACAGCAATTTAAAAAAATTTTGTTCGAGCAATTTTAACTAAAAATTATTTCGACTAAAAATAATTTCGAAAAATGTACAATTTTTTTTTTCACCAAAAACTACCAGAAAAAAATCGGTAGTCAAATTGGTGATGATGGAATTTAGAGCGAGTTAACTTGGAATGATCCATATATTTTATAGAATATTTATTAATTAATGACACTATACTCTCTAATGCAGCCATAAATTGCACCGTATACATTTCATTGATTTTTTTTTTGCCATTGGCATGACAATATTACGTTATAACCTTCGAATACATGTATATAAAACATGTATATACCTAAAGAGACAAAATTGTGTCGTCTGACATTAACCGTGTCATGTGAATATTGCAGAGTGAGATACGAGCGAACGGAAATACGGTCTGCATTAAAGCAACATTTCCGTTTAACTTTGTTACATAATATTGATAATTTCTAAAAAACGATTGATTTGAGCGATGAGTGAATTAATATATTTTTATAAACAAAATTTTCTTTAGCAATAAATATATAAACGTACAATGTGAATTATTTATATTGATTTTTCAAGAGAGCTGTAGTTGTTTATTGTTCAAACATGTAATCCATAATGCTACACACAAATACATTTTTAGGTTTTTAATTAATATAGTGCATATGTCCGTATATATATATGATAGAAGTTTACGGCCAAGAGTAAAAATTGAATAATTGGAGAAATGCAATTCCGCTCATGATGAATATCGTATTTCATGTCGCACCTGTATTTGAAAAGTTTCCTTTTCTACTACTCGATATAGAGCATAGAGTATATACGTGAAACAGATGTTGCAAAGTACACCATACTGTAATAAGTGAGAGGAAAACGTAGTTTATTATAAACACAAGGATGTTTTCAGATATATATTGTGTTTTTTTTTTTCAAATTAAAAGGAAAAAAAAAAAGATTTTAATCACTTCATTAGAAGCAAGTATATTTAACTCATTTTAAAGACCTAGATTCACCTACACCGCATCAATTTAATGTGTCAGAAGACGTTGGTTAAAATTGCTGTCTGAAATGTGTGTTACTATTTAAGAAGCTTAATTGTTGCGTAATTGACAAACACCATTCTTTTTTTCTTAAATGCCATCATTATGATTCAAATTATTTTGGCAAATTGTTCAATTTTTGATAGGTTACTAAGTTGAATGTAATATATGTTATATATTATATTTATTTTCATTAATGAAGATACGACATATACGAGCACCAAAGAATTCTAGAAATAAATTTACCACTGATTTTTCTTAAGGCTAGTGCTTTAAGGGCATAATTCTATGGCGCTAAGCTGGCAAAAAAAAAACACGTTAATAAAATTGGTGAAAATTTTTTTGTTATTTAAATTTTATCAAAGAGAAAGAATAATTTTAAAATTGTAAATATTATACTTTGTACATAGAACGTGCTAATCCTGTATTATATTCAACAATATATATATATATATATACATCTACATTCTATATATATATACTTTTCTACAAAATGTGTGTTATCTGCAGATTATTCTCTGTATGTATTTGTTGCGATAATGACCCCCTCAGGTTCTATAAGTTAATTAAAAACTGTCTTAGAGTACTGTCAGTCTTGCAATACCCGGCAGAGGATACAATATGAGCTGAGGAAGATCACGTAAACACATAATATTTTGGACGGAGGTTAAGCTTATCAGAGAAAAATGTGGAGTTTTTCTTTGTTGATGCCACTGATATTGGCTGTGACTGCTTTCAGTACAACATTCGCCGCACAAAACGTAAGTAATTGTTACCCGACTTCGTTAATTTTGTTACTTTGTTATTCTTTAAACTAGTTCATTTCCTAGTATTTTAATATTTAATAGGACCAGTTGTCATAAGTGAAGATCCGTCATATATGATTATAAAACCTGTGGAACAAATTGTACCACGGTACATTTAACACTTTTCGCGTATGGATGGTACTAAGAACTGTCAATGACGTCAATGTTTATTTACATTATTTTATAGTAACGTTTATTTAAAAAATACTAATGACAATATTTTATGTATATATAAAATATTCTTCTATTAAATATTTTTGGCGATCTTGTGCAATTAGTATTTTTTACATATATTATATATCTTTTTTTATGAAATGTCATCTTGCATATGTCGTCATGGGTCAACTTATTGTTATTATATTATTACAAAAGGAATGTTATAAAATAATAATAGACACGACATAAGCAATTCCTCTGAATTGTTTACTTGTGGTCGTTAGAATATGCGACAAAAAAATTCTTTGCATTTTCATTTTATGTTATAGGGAACAAGTTTTGAAGTAGATTATGAAAATCACCAATTCCTTCTGGATGGAAAGCCATTCCGATACGTTTCTGGAAGCTTTCATTATTTTCGAGCACCTAAAGATACCTGGCGGGACAGAATCCGGAAGTTAAAAGCGTCCGCATTAAACGCCGTTTCGACGTAAATACACATTTTATTACATTATAACCCTTACGAAAATGAATACAACTTTTTTTTACAAAGAAGTGTGGTGATCTTTCTCCGCATGACTTTTACTCGAATCATATGAGGCTTTATCGTTTTACTTATCTGATCACGTGGATTTTCAAAATATCTATGAAAACCAAATTCACAATTTTTTACAAAGTCGGTATGTAGGTATGTAGAATGGAGCTTGCACCAACCCGAGCCAGACACGTGGGTGTGGGACGGAGATGCAGATATAATCGAATTTATCAAAATAGCACAAGAAGAAGGTCTATTTGTTTTACTGAGACCAGGACCCTACATTTGCGCCGAACGCGACTTGGTATGTACATGCATATTAAAAATTATCTATCCTTTTTAGTTCAATGAAGGCATTTGGATACACTGTTAAAAATACCGGGTGAGGCAAAAGTATGGAAATCCCTGAATAACTTTTGAAAACAAATTTTTGTTATCCTGAAACACGTCAAAAAATTTTTTTAAATCTAACATTGTAGGGTGGTTTCATCCCCTCAACCCCAAGGAGGTGCACGGGGTTCGAGGGGGGAATAACATTTTAAATACCAACAGGGGTCGAGTGGGGCCCCATTTGAAAGGTATTTTTAAGACAAATTCAAAACACTACCTATAGAGGGCGTTCTGGTCATCTTTCACAGAAATATTTTACTTTGAAAAGCATAATTTTCACGAAAAACGTTACGACATACAAATGTCGCAATCCAACAATGAGCGATTATAGGCGTATTTCGTTTCAGAATTGGCTGATATAACCTTGATACAAATCACCAATACTATCGATCAAAATGATGCATCTTACTCAAATAGTGCGGATTTTTTAACTCCACGAATAATGATTGCAGCATCCTCTATATAGGTATAGTGTTAAATTCGTTTCAAAAGGACCTTTCAAATGAGCCCCAACTTGACTACTGCTGTCTTTTAAGTTTTTATTCCCCCCTAGTACCCCATCCACCCCCTTGGGGCGAAACCACCTTCCAAAAACAATTTAAAACAAAAAAATCTTTTGACGTTTATCAGGTTTTTTTTTTGTTTGAAAAAAAATATTTTTTGAAAGTTATTCAAGGGTTTTATACTTTTCCCTCACCCTATCTAATGACAAATGAAAGACATTTTATCTACATTTTTAACAGTGATATACAATTCTAAATGAATCAAAATGTATTTATTCTCATTTTTACTGCCAAAAGAAATATAAGTTCAAAACGAACAAATTGATATTAGGTATAATATACCTAAAAGATTCAAAATAAATATTCCACGTGTATCTTTGTATAAAATATACCATAAAACATCATAGAAAATTGTCTTTTCTTTTTGTTTTTGTACATAATTCTAAGAAAAACGGACAAATACATCATGAAAAACAAATTTTGTTATTGTGCGTTATCGTATATTTTTACCAAGGATCGTATAGCGTAAGCAGATGCACTTCACAGATTATAACGATTGATTAAGCTGATAAATGATTTCAATGTCAAGATAGCCATATGGAATTTACTGACTCTTACATTCTCACGATTTTCATCGCAAACCCGAAATAAAATCACGGTCGATCCATTGAAGATTACTTAATGCAATCAAGATCGAATGGAATATTTAATATGCTAGAGGACCTGCAAAACAATTTATGATTATTTCATAATATTATAAATGATTTTTAGTTATATATATATATTTAGTTATTCATTATATATATAATGATGAAGTAAACAATTTAAAAACAAAGCGATTAAGTAGTTTTAGGATTTTAAATTATATTGCAACTAATGGTGATTCGTTTTTATAATGCCAGTTATATAAAAATAATCTGAAAAGTCGCTATCGCCTTCGTGATTGATATATTACTAGATATTTTATCGCGTACCGTTAACGAATAAACAAAGAGGCATAATTACTTGCTATAAACATATAACAAAATGCATATATAATTGAACCACGCAGTAAAGAAAATAGTAAATAATGAAGATAATCGACAATGTACAATCATCGAGATGAATATCAATTATATTCTAACAGTGTAATTTCATATGTAATGAATGCACACGTGCGCTTATATTTTGATTTAATTAAGCAGTATAAATGTAATATTAGATCTCAATAGAGGATAATCATATATTAACATTAAATACTCTAATTACAGCATATGCGATAATGTTTCACCAAGTTAATATTTTTTTTTCACATTTATTGATTACTTTAGTATTATTTAAATAATACAATATGAAATAATATCGTTTTCCGTCATTTAATATGATTAGAAAATCTGCAACGAATTATTCTACAGCAATTAATTGTCAATATAGTTTCATATGGAACACTCTCTTATCTAAGATCGCTGACTGACTTTCAAATCATTCTTCAACCATTTCCGTTCCTTCATTCTTTACTTTACCCGATGCTATAGGTATTTTATCATCTTTTTTTTAGTCTAGTCAAATTTTTTTTATAATATGCGCACGATAATGGCCCATATTCATACCTCTATAAAGGGATACAGGTTTGTATATAGGGATTCAGGTTATGATCTGTGACGTAAACGGCGATAAAGGTTTAATCATTATATACGTTTTGTATTAAATGCATTGCATTTATATATATTATATGTGTGCACATTTTATATCGATAGTATACCACCTGCGATTACTTTGTCGCACATCCCGGGAGAACACCCTTAAACAGTCACATACATATAACTATGTATATGCATGCATGTTCTCTCTAAATGTTACTCTGTTTAAAGTGTAAATTATTCGACATACTCCAATGTAGAAGGAAATTTCACACCATCAAATTTAGACAGTATACATATATTTTTGTACGTTTATTTTCGATGCTTTCCTCTCTATAATCCTTGTAGGATATGGGGAGAGGGGAATGAACAATTACCATTCTCGTATACTCGTATGTTATATAAAATATTGTATATATCCCTTTGTTTATTTATTTATTAATATACGGACCCATCAGTTGGTTATTGCAAAGAAAATATATCAAACAATGAATACGTCGTTAAAAATAAGAGTCCTAATATCATATCCAAACCAATACATTAATCGTAAAAATGAAATAAGTCATCAAATGCTTAACATTTAAATGTGGAGTATATATAGGTAACGCAGGTTCAGGTGTAATCGCCCAGATTATTCCATCAAGCTCGCTTCACTCGCGGTTCAGGATGATGGAAAGTATAATAATTCCTGCATGTGGACTCGAGTACAACTCTTTGACGTCAAATAGGGTAGAGATTTTTTATTTATTTTTTTTTTCAGTCAATTTGAAAAGGAGGAAGACGTATGTAAGATTGTAATGCATTTTGATTTATTTAATGCCATTGGGATATTTCGATGACACAACAGCAATCACTCGTTGTACTGTATGTATATTTAATTACAATGTTTCCTTGCATGCAGGGAGGTCTGCCGTATTGGCTTTTAAGCTTAATTCCAGACGTAAAGCTCCGAACGAGTGATAGTAGTGAGTGTAAAAATATATTGCATATAATATGTAAAATCACATCCGCATTGTGTTCTAAATTATAACTATTATTAATATTTTTTTGTTTATTTTCAGGATATATGAAGTATGTCGAGACATACTTGGATAATTTATTAACAAAAATAAAGCCTTTTCTAAGGGGCAATGGGGGACCAGTTATTATGGTTCAGGTACGTAAACACGTAATATTAATGCACAATTTAATGCTTTACTTTCTTGTTAAATGTCCATAAAACTTTTTTTTGTTCACAAATGCGTCAATATTTTTTAAAAGAAATGATTAAATATACAACAAAAGTTGCAAAATTTACAGACAATAAAAATAATTATATTTCTAGTATTGTATTCATCTATTATTTATTGACAGGTTGAAAACGAATACGGAAGTTTTTATGCATGTGATAATAAGTACAAGAAAAGACTTTACGAAATATTCAAGAGACATGTAGGTAATGATGCCGTTTTGTACACTGCCGATGGAACTAATACGCGAATGTTACAATGCGGTACCATCAAAGGCGTTTTAGCTACTGTTAATTTTGGAATTAAGACTAATGTATCATGGAACTTCAAACGCTTACGTGAATTTGAACCAAAGGTAATTTTAACCATGAGACTAATTAATATTTTCAAATAACTGTAATTATTCAACAAAAAGTAATTTATTATACCAATGTGTTCTCGCAATTTCAGAAAATACAAATTAGGCCTATTTCTGTAGAATGTAGACAGAATTTTTTTAGTCCCTCCGAATATTATTACCATTTAATTCAGTCATTGGTGAATTAATAATGAATGAAATGTACTTCTTTACATATAACAAATTACTAATTGGACACAAGTTTAATCATTTTGGAATTATGTATAAACGAATAAATTAATTTCATTAAAATTTTATACTATACCGGAAAAGATCATAAATATTTTAATGGTTGATAACATTTTAAATCTAATTATAAGTAATCACTGTTAGGGTCCATTAGTGAATTCCGAATTTTATCCGGGATGGCTTTCACACTGGAACGAACCGTTCCCCAGAATTTCGTCGGACGAAGTCAGGAAAACTCTGGATGAAATATTGGAAACAGGGGCTTCAGTCAATATATATATGTTTTATGGAGGAACTAACTTCGGATATACTTCCGGTAAATTATTACATTATGATTCTAACAAAATTACTATTGTTACCAACAACTTGTAAGTTCGAAGAAGTGATGGAGATATTGTTACAGAGTTCAAGCTCTTGAAATTTGTTTCCTTTATACTCAATGTTTCTTTTTTCCAGTTGGATAATATTGCCTTCATAAATGTTATTCCTAAAATTGAAATAACATCTTTTATATATGTCTACTTTTTTTCAAATTTTAATGCTACGTCAAATGCGAAGACGAAGTAAACTCATTCTAATGATCCCCCTTTGAGAATCGTTCGATTTTAATTCAATACAGAAAATTAAAAGTATAACGATTAATTGTAACAAAAAACATAAATTTTCATTTTTTTTGTATAGGAGCTAATGATTTTGACTTATACCAGCCACAACTGACGTCATACGATTACGACGCCCCACTCGATGAAGCTGGAGACACAACACCTAAATATTTCCAAATGCGTTACGTTATTGAGAAGGTAAAGTTACAAGGGTGCTCATGCAAATCATACTTCCTTTACGTGCATTTTGTAATAACATTATTTATTTACATTTTTATTCTCATTATCGAGCAATTATGCATATTGTTCAATGGTTCTTTAAAATTAACTTCTATTTTTAATTCAATGTTTATTTTATAGCATTTTGTTAATCACCGCATGAAATTTTTAATTTGTTGCTTTTTCAATTTATCAACGTTTGCTAAATTTGTTCCATTTACATCCTATAATTTTGGAATTAACCCATTAACGCCGGGAAACGGAGAGTTTCTTACTCTTTTTCTAGCCTCATTTTCATAACCATGAGATAGGAGTCATAAATTTCAAAAATCTGATGTCAAATTCGTACTCAGCAACCCTAAAAACCCCCGAGTTCAAGCGTATACAAGATATTTAAAAAAATTAGTCCGCCATATTGGACCGGCCATTTTGAATTTCATAAATCTGATGTAAAATTCGTATTCGCAGCGAGCTAGAAAACTTTCGTATACCGAGTTTCAAGTAAATCCATTACTCGGTATATTGTTGAGCCAGTTACAAAAATTTACGGGTCCCGAAGAAGGGATTAAACCGCCAATAAAATGATGAAATTCATAATTTAAAAAAACTAATTTCTTCACCGAGGATGGAAAAAAGCATGGGATTTTACCGAGGTTTCGATGTGAAAAAAAATAATTTTTTTTTAAATTATTTTGTTTTTTCCATGTTTTTTTCATATAAAAGCCGCCATATTTAATTTTGTGGTCGACAAAATGAAATTTTAAGGCCGGATTCTGAAAGAGCATACCCAAAAACAATAAGAAACGAGTCTCCTATAATCACTCCTCTGTCATGGTTATGAAAATGAGGCTAGAAAAAGAGGAAGAAACTCTCCGTTTCCCGGCGTTAATGGGTTAAGAAAAGAGAGTATCCATTAACGTATGGTAAAAATGTATGCATATCTAACTTTTTATGAGGATCTGAAATGTTTTTTCATTAGTTACAATTTTTAGTACTTACCACCATCAGATATCAAGATTCCTTATCATACAGCAAGAGGAGAATATGGAACAGTATCGATGACACCAGTACTTCGTCTATTTGATACCCCAGCTCGAATTACGTTCGGTACTCCTACCCAACAAAGTACTCATCCACCAACATTCGAGGCTTTAAGAATTCCCCATGGTTTTGCTTTGTACGAAGCTGATATGCCGCAACAAGATAGTGATGCTTATGAAGCAATTCTCAATGCCACTCCGATGGATAGAGTCTTAGTATATGTCGATGGTTTGTCTTCTGGAATCCTCAGCAGATCATTCAACAGAACCCAAATACCGATAACACCTGGGAAAAAGCTCACTCTCTTCGTAGAAAATCAAGGACACTTGAATTACGGCGATAATCTCGAAGACTTCAAGGTATATTTTCAACTTTCTTAAATGACAAATAATCGGCTATCTTATTAAATATTTAATCGAACAATAATTTCATTTGTAAATTTTCAAATTCTTTAAAACTTATATATTTGACAAGTAAGATTTCTATAAAAAAATATACGAGATATTTATATTAAGACATTTATAATAAATTGTATGTTTAAAAAAATTACTTATTCATATTCGGCATTTTTCTATGTTCCTCTAATTATTTCAGGGTGTACGTGACGTCATGGTAAATAACAAGCCTGTGAATGACTGGAATGTCACCGGTTTCCCATTAAAATCTATTTCGGGTTCGGAATTAATTGCCGATGAGGATAATGACAATTTCGAGACCCGTATGTTGGACAGAGGTCCTCAGATTCTTAAAGGTGTCTTCAACATCAGCGGACCCCCCTATGCCACTTTCTTAAACACCACAGAATGGGGAAAAGGAGTAGCGTATGTCAATGGTCATAATTTGGGGAGATATTGGGTAATCGGCCCACAGATGACGCTATACGTACCAGCAGCATTTTTACGAACTGGAGAAAACGAACTTGTATTACTGGAACTTGAATATGTTCCAGTGCAAAGAAAAATTCATTTCCAGACTTCACAAATCGTAGATTATAGTGTTACAAAAGAAATTCATTGAATGGAGAGAACTGTTACTGCTCCGTTATGATTTCTTTAATTCAATGATTTAATCTGTACTACCCAACAACGTCGCAATTTGTATAACACAATGTATAAAAAATTGAAAAATATTTCTGACAATGATTTGGTAGGATAATTCAATTAACCTTTTCAGGACGGGGATTTTTACGTTGAAATTGGCCTTTTTTTTACACGAAATTTCGACATAAAATTGAAGATTTCGTTGCATGGAGTGACCG
>JAPYZR010004106.1:0-19368 GCA_030522945.1 Trichopria nigra
GCCCTGTTTTAAACTTTAAATTTTCGAAACTGCATTCAAAATCAGATACCCTGAAAACTCAGTTCTGATTAACGACTTTACAGAATCGAGATTTTGCATTTTTCATAATAAATTAAATTGAACGACCCTGAAAAACCCCGAGCAAGTAGTTCAGTTCGAATTCAAAGTAAATTTTACGAAATAATTTTTTCCCCCACCCCCCACGCCCATTTCGAAATTTTGCATTTTTGATACTGAATTTGAATTCAGCGACCCCGAAAACACCCGAGTAACCCGTTCTGATCAAATTTAACGCTAGGCATGTTGTGTCCACCCCCCCCCCCCACCTACTCACCCTTCGGGGGCGAAAACAGTATAGGGGTAGATATAATATATCCCCATATTATAAATTAGATATACTTATATATATATATGGCATATGCCTACTTCCAGAACCTAATATGATGGTTCAATACCGTTGGTTCCAGGACCGAAACTATCGGTCTGCGATATTTATATATTCTTTTACGTATAGCTAAATTAGGCCCAGTGTTGTTGTCAATTAACTAATTCAAATTGACGTTTTAAGAAATTCAAATAGTTACTTTAAGTAAATAAACGAGTTGCACGTATGATCTTATTAGTGGAGCTAAACCATTTCTGTTAGAAGTAAAGTAGCAAACTGGCAAGAATTACAGTAACTGAAAAAAGTTCAGTGGCGTAATTTTTTTATTTGACGTTACTATTTTCTTAGTTAAATTAACTACTTCATTTTTTTTTTCCATGTAAGGTATAGTCTAAACTATTGATAATTTGTCTGCGACCAATAGTGCCAAAATATTTACACCAATATAGGAAATGGTAAAATTCACATTTCATTTAATCGCTACTCACAAATGTTAATCGCCAACTTGTAAAATGATTTGCATCGCATGTTATGATTTCGGTTGAATCGCTCTCTCACGAAATAACCTGACGATTTAGCACAGGATTGTTATGCCGTTTTCCTCTTGCATAAACCCAATAGTATAAGAAATCTGAGACTAATAAGACAGTACTCACCTGAACGGAAGAACACCATCGAGAGTCTGGGAGATCGACGGCGGCGATGCAAGGGCAAACCCACGTCCAAGTAGTGACGAGTGAACGGAAAAAATCCTCTTGGCCGTTTCCTGTGCTGCTTCTAAGTCCTCTTCGACTTCATCCACTGTGAAATGATAAGACTCGGCTTATTTTTTTATCGGCTTATCATATTTTGCGCAATACACGAGAATTAAAGTCATTGAAAATAATTCGAATGAAAGTAAGACTTCTCAAAAAAGATCGGCTTGAGAAAGATGAGGATATCTATGATCGCTTTTATCGGTGTGGAAGAAGAAGTTGATGTCAAAAATAAAATAGATATAGATCTGTTAAATTACTTATAATTTTGACAATTTTACGTACGATTCGAATGTATAAGTTTTGGTTCCTTCATTTAGGTACAATCTTATTACGTTCAGAGAAGTCTATTGATTACTACACTCAAGTTTTTGCTAACAAAAGCGAAAGACAATAATATTTACGATCACCAATGTTAAATTGTTTTCTTTTTTAACGAGGTATTATAAAATCAAACTATAGATGATAAATAGTGTATGTAGACTGAAGTGTATCGACGATATGTATATATATATATATATATATTATATATACACTTAAGTCCACATATATACTATTTATCATCTATAGTTTGATTTTATAAACGTTAATTTTCATATTTCATATGAATCTTCTTTTTAGATGTTATATTTTTATTTCATACTAATGATGTACGTCTTGAGATACTTACATGCTAGTGGAGGTAATGCGAGATTTTTCTTCATAAGACTAGCCGCGCTTGCTCCACCAAGAAAGGACAGTTCAATCTCGAGATTTTTCAAGCCATTGCCCGACGTGACCCAGTCGTAACCTATGACCAGGCACTTGAAGCCGTAAGTGTTGGATCGCTCGTCTTTCATGTAATCCGACGCGGTTTCCAATGAGAATATCACCTCATTCCCTAAAAGGTAACCATAGAAATCGATTTAGCAGCGTATCTCGGCCACTTTTCTTTCGGGATTTATTCGCGACTTTGATATACATACCAGGTAATACTACAGCGTTTTGGGGCCATTGGCTCTGAACGTTACTTAACTTGTGGAGCACGGGACAGTACATTGGATTTTCATCGAGATTAGTGCTGCCACCAGACCTACATTAGGAAACACAGGTCTTAGAGGAAGTTAAATGAGAACAATCGCTTATTTCCCTAAAAACTTGGACGTTCACGTCGAAGTGCCCTAACTGAACTTATAATTAATTATATATTAAGATAACGAGATCTAGCCAGGTTTTTTAATTTTTATAATCTGTTACCCACCAGTATTCAATTTCCACTATTAAGAATAATTTTAAATTCTACTGATTTCTATCTGTTTATAATAATGCCACAATAGTTATCGCATTAAAGCTTCAAAATCCACTACTATATTAAAGTAAATTAATTTAAACTAATAAATATTGTAGACTGGAAACGTTTTTTCAAGAAAAAATGTCCAGTAAAAATAATTCAAAATTAAAAGAGGACTTTTGGATATAAATAAGAAAAGACCATTTATTTCCAAATATGGTCACTTAATTTTTGTTGGAATTTTGTTTGTGAATTTCATATGTTATGTAAAATCACCCTTCCAAAGCCTAAATTTTGAAAAAACGTTTCACTAAGTTTTAATTTACACTTTTCTCGTTGCTAGGTTAGATTGGTAACTGTTTTACTTTAGAACCCCCTTAAAGTATAAAATAAGAAAGATAGGTCCCGCGTAATTTTTGAAATTTTTGTTATTATTTCCTTTTCAATTGTTTACTCACTTTCACTTTTATATATTACATTTTTAACAACCATCTAAATAACAAATAAGAACTGATACAGAAAGGCAATCAGTTTTACACTATTATTAGTATATTATTATATACTAATAATATATGTTATTATTATCCTTACAATTTTGTGGCGTCATTTTTCTGTACAAAATAATTTTTTTAGAAACCAAATGAATTTACGTGTCTTATTGAAAGTCAACGGGTTCATTAATATTTGACGAAAGCCACTGCATAAATATTCCATCGAATATTATTTATCAAACCAATAAACACTGATATCACTTACCCAGCCGTGTTGCCCGTTGCATTTGGTACATAGAGTTGCAGATAATCTTCTGGCTGTGCGGTGCCGCAGTCCGGCGTAAACTCGACCGTCATCCATTTGACAGCTTCGGGAAAAGTTACTTTATAAAACGATAACGTAGCGGGTTTATACGGATGATCGCTTTCGAGCCACGTGTAATACTGACTAGTTGTCGTCGAAGGTGCAACATACGGTTGCATTTCACCTTCTTGTGACACGTGTGATGGTTTCACAGCCGTCATTAAATTAAGCGCAGTCACATGTGGTAGCATATCTTGTATCAAAGACAGCACTTTAACTCCACTCTAAACGAATTGACGAATATTGATTAATAAATAGTCCCAAACGATGAAACAAAAATAAAAACGAGCACTGACTAGAATGACAAACGAAACCGCCATAATAGTATTTCACATTCGTTATCTACTTACTCGAGGATCTGAGGTCGCTAATGGCATGATGTATGCTGTTAACAATGGCAAGAGTGTAGTAACAAAGGCAGCATTTCCCAGAATTTCATGTACTCCAATATCCGCAGCCTTGTCCCGCGCCAGAGCGAAAATATCATTCGCTCGCTGAACGATGGTAGCAGTCATGGACAAAGTGCACTTTTTCGCTTGCACTTCTACCGTGGCCTTATTGGCATCTAGTCCGTCTACATTTTGCGGATTTGCATAGTACAATATGTGGGGAATTTGACCTCTTCCCGGAGTAGTGCCTTAAACGAATAATTGAGAAATAAATGGTTTCATTGTGAATGTTGAAAACCAATTGTCAAATATTAAATCACATTCTGTCAACCTACCGTTGAAACTTAACGAGCATGATTTAAAGGTGAACGTTGTACCGTCGGGACCCTTGACCATGCCCAAACCGCCGTCTCCGTTGCTCGTTCTTCCACCTCGGTTGCGGAGTCTGATCGCGTATTTGACGTTTTCTTTGATTAGAACTGGTTTGTCAAATTTCACCTCCAGGATCTCGTTCACGCAGTCCTCGGGTCCGAAGCATCCTCTCGTCTGTCCCAAGGTGATCCAGTGCTGCGGGTATGAAGGATCGTTACTAGGATTTGATCGTTCTTGCTGAAAGAGAGTAAAATGTACATGTTAAATGCTAAATTTCGTTTATTTTGCGTGCATGAATTTCATCGCACAGATAAGTCAAGAAGGAGTTTGAGAAAACTCACGTCATTCAATAGTTCCAGCTCACAGTCATAGGCACCGACACCTCCGTAGATCCCGACTCCCCTGATCAATATGCCAGGTCTATCGACCGAAAAACAAATGGCGTCTGGTGATCCATTACCCGTATTCCACGATCTCGACTGGTTAATCCTAGTGAAACGAGACGGCGTGATGTACATAGTTCTACCGCAGGCTTGTAAGTCTTCTTCGGTTCCGCTGGAATGTGCTGCCAGTTCAGCGATTACCCTCGCCAAAAGGTGACAACAGTGCGAGACCAATTCCGGCAGTGACTTGCTTTTCTCCTTGTTCAGACTTTTCTTCACCGGAATCAAAATAAGATCTAAAAGCCTGTCCAGAACCTCCCGAAATGGCCAATTCAAGACTTCCGCTCCCGTATTTTCCACTTGCGATTTGTAGCTAATTTGTTCGACGAGAATTGGACAGTGATGAGCTTCCGTCGAGTTCATCATGGGTAAGCCCGCGTTGTCCGACGGGCTCAGCTGCCTCTTAACGTTGTCGCTGCTGTCCATAACGTTATTCAAAATTGGAAACGTACATCGCAAACGGACAGTCGAGCTGCACAGAGACGCTAGGACAGCTGAGAGAAGACGGTCCTTCGACGAGGTTCCTTGATCCTTGTCAATTTCGGACAACAAGTCACAAAGTGACGTCCACTTTAGATAAGCGGTTGGATAAAACGCATGATAGCAAGCGACGAATGTTTTGTGGCACTCGTCCAAAATTGAACTTGTCAATTTATTGTTGAGCGTCTCGGGACTTTTGTTCAATTTCGATTTACCTTTGTTCTTCGAGTTGACCGCCGTGGAATCGGATAAAATTTGACGTAACAGCGATCTCACCTCCCCGACACATTCCGCCAACCTCACGGACTCCGATGGGATCTTTTTGTTGCTTTGATTTGGATAAATTTCATTCGTGAAAGTCCGAAGCAAACGTAAGCTCGCTTTGCTGATATAAACGAGCCTCTCCATTTCGACGGCGGTATGAGACGAAGATGTGACGAGAGGAGTTTCGGGGAGTCCTGACTTTAGCGTGTTCCAACTCCATTGCAAAAGCGATATAAGAGACTGAAAGCACTCCTCGGACACGGTGCGACTAAAATCGTGTCTAAGAATATAAACCGGTTCTATCTGATTCCTTCGACGACTGGAGTTTTGATTTTCCGAGGTTATTACTCGATACAGCAACTGCGGAATTTGCCCAGCATTGACGTCGGTTCCATTGTTCGACCTTTTCGATGATTTAAAGTAAAACAACACTTGGTCTTCTCCGGTAACAATACTCTGGCCGCCGGAGCCGCAATCGCTCGATGGTCCGCTTACTCTCGCCAAGGCGACGTACCATCGATTCGCTTGCAAAACTACAGGCTCGTCGAATAAGATGGAGTATTTTTGCCGCGGTCCGCATTCGTACGGAATTTCCTCGGTTTCCGCTACAAGTTCTCCGTCATTCTCTTGATCGCCGCCATCCAAACCGATATCGAAGAGTTTGATTGTCGCGGCGTATTCTCCCCTTCCACCGAACAATCCGTAACCTCCTAGCAGAATATCCGTATCTGCCATGAATCGAATAGCTTCAATGGAATGTCCCGAATACCCCCAGCCTCCGCCGTGGCTCTCGAATCTACTGACTGCCACAAAGTCTTCTCGGCTGTACACTTTACCGTGAATCGATTGATTAGAGTCGATCTCGTCGAGAATCGCAAATTTTTCATCTTGTGCTTGAGTAAGGGTGTCGAGACACCCTAATAAATGCATAGCTGCTTGCGATCGCGTGACGAAACACGAAGGAACCGTCGGCAAAGCTAAACTCGGATTTAAGATTGACATTCCGAGGCTGGGAATCGGCCTCAACTCGGTAGAAATTACGTTATATGAACTTATTTCATGATTGATTGGGTCGAAGATCCAGATAATATTGTACAAAGGATCGAGGCACGCCGCACTCTGGTTGAAATCTACCTGATCGATGCCGCTGAAACTATTGCAACTACTGTCCCTCTTGTTAATCACCAAACACTTGACAGAGTTGCCGCGTTCGTTCTGATGAGGCAATAGCAATATACAATTCTTATTTGCAATAACGGTACTTTGCGTAAGACTAATGGAATTGATTTCGTCGACTTTTATGTAAGTTTGATCACCGGAAGCTCCTACCCACGTAGCCCTTCTGCCGCATCGCGGCCCGATATTCGGCACTAGGTTTGGAAAACTGTGCCAAGGCTGCGACCTCTCCGAGCGCCGATTGGCTTGAGGAGTACCGTTCGCGCCGTCACTGCCCTGTCCATTCCACCAGTTCATGCCTAACTGCCCTTTCTGATATGCTCCGAAGGTAAAGACTTCACCTTTGGCCGTTAGAATGACCGTGTGGTTATTCCCAGCGGCGACGTGGATCGCTGGATCGGTCATTTTTACTCGGACGGGTCCAACGTGTGTCATTAAAGTACCGACACCTAACTGTCCGTAAACATTACTACCGAATGTGAATACTTCACCCTTTTGTAAAAGCACAACCGTATGGTGTAAACCGCACGAGACCTGCATAACCCGACTGTCACTGGGAAACAACACTCTCGCGGGTGGTATACTCGCGATTCTCGTCGCATCTCCTCGCTCCACGTCGCTGCCTCCTCCGCTACTACCGACACCGTCTTCGGCTGCAATATTGCCAATCAGTTCTAACTGAATCTTCGCAGGAGCTGGCACGTTGTGAGCGGCAACGCTTGGACCTGCTACTGTATGCACGAGAACGTAGAGGATTAAGAAAACTCATAAGAAAAATGGCTGTCTGTGGTGAAATTGAAATGAGTTACTTACCGCCGACTCGTTGATTAGCAGCTGCCTTCAATTTCATGGCGTAAGACTTAATGAAGCTTTGTCCCGGCTTCATAAATTGCCGATTCTTCCTCTCTTCCATGCGCTTTCTTAGAAAATCGCGAAGATTTGGACGTCCGCCTGAAACGAGAAAGCAACTTCAACTCGTGACCACACTAAAGCAATTTCGTTCCATCTAAAGTTTGTTTGATTCAAGTTTACCGGCAGTAAAAATGTAGCCCCAAAATATTAATAATAACAACAACTAATCGACGTACCGGAATTAATGACGACTAAATATTATTATTGTTAAAATGAAGTAGTTTTCAACTAATCTGACGGCGTATAAGGCAGTCATTCCCGTTCTCGTTGTAAAACAATAAAAAACGTAATAGTGATAATAATCATAACAATAATACTAATAAATAATGTAACAAATGAAACGACATGAAATCTAACCTTTACCTCCTGCTGATACCAGAACCGCAATATCACCACCGTTATCGCAACTTTCCCGAGCGCAGAGTCGGCAGCAGCCACATTCGGAACAACCACTGTCCCCTTCGCCGCAACCACATTCTCTGAAAATGATAAGTGAAAATTTAGTATGCCTTTTATTTCTATCGCGGAAGTGCCCGATGAAAATGGAAGCACAATACTCACTGGCCGGGATTCCGATCTGGACGAATGCTACGCAGGCAAGACATACTGTAGCCCGTGCACTCTTTGCAAATCGTGCACACCATACAAGCTCGATGACTCCACTGATGCTGCCCGGGAGGGCACATACCTCGCGCTTCTTCCCACTCGTCGCTACGTTCTCCACCTTTTTATTAAAAAATATTTTCCGTTGTTTATAATCCATCGAATTAAATAAGAATTTCGCAATTTCATTGTAAAAAGAATAGATTAAAATTTATAATCTAAGAAGACGTTCGTTTTTAAGCAAAGTGAAGCATAAAAAATACGTCGTTTTTAAATCTGTACCTTCTTCGGCAGCATTCGCTTCGTCCTCTGCTACTCCGGTTTCCATAGCTGTAACAGGCACTTCTTTATTCACTACAGGCTGGGCTGCCAAAAAATCTCTACCGCATTGTCCCCTGTTATTGATGCCAAAGGTATATAACTGGCCCTTATTCGTTAAAACCGCTGCGTGCGCTTTTCCGAGGGAAACGCTTACGACACAGACGTCTTTTAATTCAGTCACTAGGCCAGTATTGTTGTCACTATGCATATTATCTTTGCCAAACATCAACAATGTCCCTTCTTTTGTCACCAGAGCAGTAGATCCATTGTTACACGCAGCATTAACAATAAACTGACCCTCCACTTTAACCATCTTCTTTGGTTTAACTGGCTTAGGTTGTCGTCGAACCTTGGCTGAAGAATATTTTGTCATTGTCATGTCTTATCAACAATTGCGATACGTGAAAAATATTAACTTGAATAACTTACTGCTTTCCCCGTCTTCTCCTCGCTTTGCGGTGCCGGCAAACAAAACTGACCCATCGTCGAGGACTAAGATCACGTGTTGCCCGTCGTGTCCAACAGCAAAATAAGTAACTTTTGCTCCTTTATTAATCGGAACCTCGAGCCATCTGTTAGGCCTTGTATTGCTTTTCATTCCTATACAATTACCTTTTCCAGAGTACAGTAGTTTTCCAGAAGCAGTCTTAAGTAAACCAAATTCTTTCCCAGACGCAACAAACGAAACTTCGTCGTCACAACCATAGTTTAAAATATGAACCACCTGTTCTTCATCGAATGAAGCGTAACCAAAGATATCGACGCATTTTCTTGCAAGTTTCAACGGTAATTCCGATGTAACAGTCACGGGGCTATGTAACGTATTAATTGTGCGGACAACAAAACCTTCCTGATAACATAAAAGACATATAATTACTAATTATACAAGAAAATTTCATCGAGTCAAATAAGGAATAGACTTACATCTTTGCCTGCCGTAATCATTCCCAAATTCTCACCATCGGAAAACATAACAGAGGATGACCAATCTTTACCTTCGAGAATAGCTAAACCTTTAACTTCCAATGTATCTGCATCTAATATGAGCAGTTCACATTGTTTTCTGGGTGCGCATTTGAAGTATAATGAACCCTACGATGGTAACATAAGTTTATTAAATTTTAAATTTTACCCTAAACAAGTTACGTGCTACTTTTATCCTGAGATAAAATTGTTTTTTTTTCATCACATGTACTTACATTAGCGTACCCAAGCCAGCCTGATTCAGTCGGGTAGAAATCTGCCTTATAAGAATAAACGTGACCCCAAATCGTACCATTATGTCCGCTACCAACTTTCATTAACCCAAAGTTCGTATGAAGATACAAATACCTTCCATTGCTTACAAAACTCCTCCCGTTCAAAACTAAATTATTTATTTCATTTGGTAACATAAGCTTAGAACTGTAAATCTTAGAATTCTTAGGAACACCATGCGTGATCCACTCGGGTCGCTCAAGTTTTCCGAGTAAGACTGCAAGGACACTTCTCTGCAGCGTAATAAGGACGAACGGCAACTACAGAAAAGTAAATGTACACGTTTTAAAATAATACGCCAACTTCTCTTTATAACTTTTATATTTTATGAATGCAATAAAATAAAGAAATGGTCTAATATTTACACGATTATGGACTTATTTCTAACTTTTAGCATTTTGACAATTAGTAAATAAAGTAAACCTGAATATTCTGCACTGCAAGTGCCCTTGGACACATTAGAAGTGCAGCTATTGCTGTTAACAGACGACCAGTGTCACCTCGAACGACAACCAAACTGAGTAAACAGGCACATGCGACTGCTGTTAGGTGACTGCCATCATCAACCGCTGTCGATTCAGGGCCGTGAGAGGTAGCAAGATCCAATAAGAGATCAAAGAGGGGATCTAAAAAATGAAAACATTATAATAACATGCAGGTCATATTAACATTACATAATACTTCAAATATTATTCAAATTCTTTCACTTTGAATCAAAATCTTATAACAGGTATAAATCAGTATTAATAATTAACAATAATCATAATGAGAAACTAGATATATACGAAGGTTATTGATAATTATCATAATTAATGCATTTTAAATAATGTTACAGATGTCAGTGTGCACATAATAACACGCAGGCAACAATTTGTGTTTTATATTTCTTTGAAATTATTGTTAAATTATTAAAATTTGTATTTAACCAATTTAAATAAACGACTTAATTTAATACTTAATATTATTATTACGTATCATGTTTATAATTAAAATATGTTCATACCAATGACATCTTCAGGTTCTGTCTTTAAACTTTCCGGTAATTGCCCTTGTAACACATCTAACAGTGCAGTTAAAGCTTTTGTACATAGCGAGGGTTCTATCGAACGACTCTCTCTTATTAAAGTAAAAACACTTCTCAGGCCTATTCCCACAATCTAAACAAAAAATATGTTGTATTATACACCAGTAGCTTAGTCGCATTATGAAAACAACAGAAGTCTCTCTCACCTTTGGTAAGGTTTGTGTCGTCGATATTCGATCTTCATCATCACTTTTGGAGATGACACTATCGGAGAGTTCAGGTGGCGGAGGAGAACTACAATTTGACGCACGATGTATCTCACTCGTACTTTGGACATTTTTCTCTAGAACAGTTCCTCTTACGCTTGCAAAAACAGCAAATGCTGAAGCGTTACTAGAAACTTCAATTTCGGGGAGACCGGCACAACTGATATCTCCATTCAACTCATTCTGCAGAAAAATTAAATACCTTATTTGCGAACCGCGATCACTACAATAAACTCAATTAATTGATTAATTACAATAACTTGAATCTGCTTACTTTTTTCTTATCTTTTTTCTTGACAGTCTTGCATTTTTTACATTTTTTCGAATCACCTTTTGACCTATAATAAATATTAAAAATCAATATAAGATGCGAAGACATTTAAATTAATGATTAAAAAATGTGTATATGTTTACAAACATATATACATTTTAAAAAGTTGTCCAAATCAAAGAAATTTTTAATTGAAGAAGCATAAGTTATGATTAAGATAAGAATGCAGTAATGATTATAAATTCTCAAGCATGAAAGATAAGACGGAGTAATTTTTGACAACACGGTAAAGATGTTGGTTGATATCGGCGTCTCTTTTCATACTGAAGAGTATATAAATCGCTAAATGGTGCTGGGCTTTGCGTATTTTGACATTTGCAAGTTTGAGGTTAATTCGCCCAAATACAGCGGAAATTTATAACAAATTTTTCTGGAATTTCGGTTAAATGAAGAAGCCTGTCTTGGAAGAAAACGGATGCATTGATTTTCCCGGTTTTCGCGTGGACCAATGAAGTTGGAATTTGAGCGTAAACTCGGGGAAAGCGGCAAGTAAACAAAACACGAAGAGGTTATACGAGCCTCTCACCTTTCCGCTTCGGCGAAGTTTTTAAAGAGCTCGTAGAAGCATTTGATATAATTGTCGGCCTCGGGCTGTAACCTTTCACGTTCTCCGGTGACCATGGCTTGACGAAAATTCTCCTTCAGAGAATCACCAATTCATTTTGATAAAATTATCGATCGTTTACTTATAACACTGTCCGTATACCTCGGGTCTGCGGTCTGTATATATATCGAGTTTCTTGCAGTACCTATGTAGTTTAGGATGTCGAGATTAACCCGAGTTCTATCTATCTAATTATTCGATTATCAGTCCTGCCCCTGATCTGAGTCTAATAATTCGACTATATACGAAAGAGCAATGTTCCGCGTTTCGGCGCGTGTTGTGAAATGTATATTGAACCCTCTTGGATTTGATGTGTTTGCTTGAAAGTTCTCTCTCCCCGCAGCAGTGTCCCCCACAGCTGAACCGAACCGCGAATCACAATCGCTCACCGCGACTTTTACGCAATTACATTCGAGAAACTCTCGACTCGCGATGCTGGCTCGATTGCGAATGATCTCGAACTCGCGAATCGATTATTTCGCAATGTAAAGAAGCACACGAAGCACACTGTGCATATATATATATATATACATATAGGGACCGCGAGCAACCGCGACATACGAAAAGTGAGAATTTCCAATATAAAGCGGCCGCAGTTTTCACATGAAAAATCCCTCTTTCCGTGGCGGCATTTGGTACTGCGCACACATGCATAAGAGGGTGACTTCGTACAGGGGTGTGCGTCTATTATTGGTTGCATCAGTTGCAGCTTTTATATTATATACTGTTGGCATCTTTTTCTAAAGGAAATGCAAGCGCCATCAGCTGTCAGCTGCCTTTGTTTGGGTCGTTTGGGTCTTCAAACAGTAGTAGTCCGACCAGTCCGACAGGACCTACATTATAGTCTAGATATGTGTGTATATGTATATATGTATATATATTATTGTATATCAAATATGGGACATTCCATGCCAATCCTGCCACATTTTTAGTAAGTTTTTTAATTTTAGTTTTACCTTCTCGTTTGGAGGTGTATAAATATATATAACTTTTCGACGAGATAACAAATTTTAATTTCGACGCAGTAAAATTTTAGAGCATATTTTGCGTTTTATTTTATTTATTTAAATATAATAGTAAATTATCAACAAAATTTTTCATTATAACAACATTTCTGCAGGTTTTTTTCTGCTCTTTCGCATAAAAATATGAATTTTTAATTACAGTTACAAAACAAGGCCAAAAAAGTGTTTTTAATTTTTACATACTGTGTAAAACTATTCACATATAATATATGATGGAATTTTAAGTGAAGTGAAATTGACATTTTAATTCGAGCATCAAAAAAGAAGTCCCCTGAATTACATGGAAACCTATGGAACTCAGGGGCCAACTTTCTGTCCGATTCAATCGTTTATATTTCCGTTGTATGTTATCGAATTGGAATTATTTTTTTTTTTTTTTTTCATTTTGAAGGTAATTCGAAGACCTTTCAGGAGAAATGATCAAATTAGAGATACATTTCTCGTAATTATTTTTAAAAACATGGAAAGCATTTGCTTGATATTTAAGACAATTTTATTGTGCATCGTTCAAATTCGATATTGCAAAATTCGAAAACATTTTGATTGTTCCCTCACAGAAAAAAATATGTTCGGTGTCCGAAATGACACCCAATTGGGTGTAAGCCCCAATTTTTTTAGTGTTTACACCCATTTTTTTAGTGTTTACATTTTTAGTGTTTACACCGACTTGGGTGTCATTTCGGACCCCGAACAATATTTTTTGGTGTACATTTCCGTAAGGGTTAATTTGTGCTCTCCAGAATGTGGAATAAAACAATGACATTTTTGTGTTGCTGCGTTTTGGCGTTTGAATATCTGATATCTAATTCCTGTTCCATTAATTTGTAATCATTGATTGATACGAAGAAAACTTGAGTTTCGCGTTACATACACAAATACGATATTTTTTTGTTATTATCTTTTAATATTAATTTAATAATATTATCAATATTATATATTATTAATTGATTTACTTTTATCATTTATTCTGAGGTCATGTATTTGTTTATTTACATAGTGTGTTGTTTATATATAAACCCTGGTAGAAATTAATTCTTAAGAATTAATTAAATGTATATATTGTATTTACGGGGCAGCTCATCAACAGTTATTATAGTTGATTTTGACGACTACTAATTAATATCGAAACACACAACACACTATCCAATGTTATTATAATTACATAAAATTGTGAAATAAACAATCTTTTTGAAAAATCGCTGTAAAACAAAAATTATTAATATTAATAAAAATATAAGAATCAATTTTCTTCAAAATATTTATTGCGTCTTAAATATATACTGTCTTTGACCCTACTCTACTACTGCAGATTTAGGATAAGGATTAAGGACTGACTCGGTGTATACTTGACCTTTATTAAGAGTAAACTTCTTAACTCCTCGGGTCAAACGCTATTTTCATGAGTTTTAACAAGTCTTTTATATATCATTCGTACAAAAGGGCCGTGTTAATCCGAAATGTTATTTTATATGTATAACCATTTTAGCTTTTCTTTTTACCATAATAAGCGTCATAAAAGCTTGGCGAAATTTATATTTGTTATAATCAAAATATATATTTGGTATAGAAATTAGGCAATTTCAAAAACGCAATTATGGTTCCGATCCTCCTGTTATAGTACAATGACAATCGATAAAAGAATAAGAAAAAAGACGTTAAATAACGTTTCTGACAAATACCAATTGTTCCAGTATAAGACGAAAATAAAAACCACAGTATTATTTGACCAAAAAAACAGAAAATACTCCGAATTCGGTTTTCGATGGGAAAAAATCTGCTATAGTCTCGACGAATCTACCGAATTTGTATCTGATGATTGATTATAATAATTCAAGAAATGTTAGGACTTTTATACCCTTCTTAAACATTCCCATTAATAATATGCAGTAGTGGGTTTTAATCATAAATGAAAGACTCGAAGTCACCGATTGTGTCCCATTAATTCACTCCTATCGGATTTAATCAGTCATATATAGCCATGAAGGAGAATCAACCATAATCCAGACGAGTAGGTTAAACGGGATTCAATCGCGGTAGATAGGCGATGATTGAAATGCAATGGGTATTTTTAGGAAGCCATGATGTGATGGTCCTCTAATGATATTCAATCGGGAATTCTTCAGGTAGGGTCTACCTAGTGAAAAAAAAGATTGACAGGTGAAAACTTGGATTAAAAAGGATTAAAAATAATTAAAAATGGATTCATTTCTTCTACAACGAATACTTCTGAATTCTTGTTAATCCAAGTTTTGATGTTTTAATTATTTTTTTTTTACTGTGATAATGATTAAAAACAGGGCAGTATTTTAATCGTAAATTCGAGACTTGAAATGACCGATTTTTTCTCATTGACTGACGCCTGTCGGATTTAATCAGTCTATATAGGCCAGAATAAAATGGGGCGGTTAACTAAAATAAAATATGTGTAATCGTAAAAGATGAGGTGTTTTCTTTCATATACTTCAAGATGCGAAACCGTTGTTGATGCATTTAACTATAAATGGAAAATTTTACTTCATTTAGATATTCCCTAGTAGAAATTTTCAACAGGCCTGATCAGGCAGGATATTATAAGCTCTGTGTATTGTGAAAGCGGGCCCTGTCCAGGCCTGGTAAAAATTTCTACCAATAAGTTTATCCAACATCTAGCATAGCGTACCCAGGTTCGCATCCCGCCCGAATGCGATTTTCTTCATATATTTGCGATCGAAAAAATGTGAAAATGTATAAATAAAAAATAACATCTTAATTATAAATATATATTTATATAATAATATTAATAAATAAATTAGATATAAAAACAATAAATTGATAATATAAGCGTTTTTATTAAATTTATTTTATTAATGTACATTTTATATAGGGTATATAAAATTCCTTATTTTGGAAAATTTCCAATTTCTTTGCGTATATAGATAATTCTTTTCTATGAGCTAAAAAAGTAATATCCTGGAATTTCTAGACCAATCGAATAAAATTATTAATAGGTGCCTACAAAGGCTTGAAATTTAACATTGTTTTTAAACGGAAAAAAAGTTTTAGTTTTTATCGACATATAGTTTCTTAAAAAATAATTTAAAAAATATGTAACTCTGCAAAATCTTTCTCAATTTCTTCCGGAATACAAGGTTCTTATGCGAATTAAATCAGATTTTTTTGACTGACTGAAGATGTTTCCCTCAATCTTTCCCATTAATTCTCTCCCCGTGCATTCATATATAGCTAATTCACACATTCCTCCTCTTCTAAGGTAATTCCTTCTTTCGACATTCACTATACTATCCCTCTTCACCATTCACTACTATCCACTGATCTTAAACATATCCCAGACAGCAGACATAAAAAGGAGTTTATGACCTCATGCTCAGAAAATCCTCAGAAAGTGGCGCATCTGACCTCTTTTGGAGTGCATTCCGAGATCATTCTGAACTCCTTTTTATTTTGCTATATGCAATTTGAAATCGAGCTGGAAGGAAGATTATAAAGCCGAAAATAACCGAATGATCGGTGACGGGATGCATCCCTGTGATCACGGTCATGCCATATATTTGTGAAAGCTATACTGTTTTCGGATTCACTTCGTTTATAAATTCGGGATTTAATATTAATATGGAGTTCAAAAACAAACCAATAAAAAATTATGGCGCGGGCAATCAATTATTACAGTCGCCGATTTGACATAAAATAAATATTATATTGTTAATTAGGCGTTTATATTTTAAATGTCAACGGTTGATCTGGCGGATAAATTATACTCGCAAACTGTACGATAAATCTTCCGCATATATACGTAGTAGGCAAATAAAGGTATAACAAAAAATTTTTTATTATATACATTTGCAACTCCTACTGCGGGTAAGAGAATGAATGCGGAGGATAAGGAAAAAGACCAACAAAAATAAAAATCGCCCAAACATAGTATGATGTCATCATTGTATATATATATTTCATTCGTCGTCACCATCGTCATCTGCCGTGACGCAATCAGTAAACGAAAAAGGATTGAATTAAGAGTCAGAAATGGTCAGAACTTGGAATGAAAATGATAGAGATGGATTCACACTCATGAATGTGAATCCTTTTATTCAACTGTAGATTTTTAACTTGGTTTAAAATATTTATTGCAGTTGTATATAGTGTTTACGAGTATGTTTCACTCGATTGTAATTGGTATAGGAGTAGTGTGGAGGAAGAACGTTGCGGTCAATAAAGACGTAGCCAATATTATGAGTATGTAATAACTGTATTTTTTATAAATAATTGATTTACAATCGTCAGGTGATTCGGTTGTACTGGCTGTTCTTTGCGCACTGACCTTGAAAGCCGTTGCCATCGATAAGTTATATTTCAAAATTAAGAAAAAAAGAACAATTCGCCCACAGTACATCGAAGTAAACAAATACAATCAATTTTATAAGGCCCATGCTATTCAAATAAAATAAATAAGTACCAAACAGCAGTCATTAGTGGAGGATATTTACTATAATTGTTTTCTCATTTTAATTAATAAGAAATCAAAATTATTTATTTTTTATATATATATATACTACATAATTTCTGTTACTCGTACATGTTTCTTGAAACAAAAAAGGATTGCAGAGTCAGAATTGGTCAGAAATTGAATTGAAAATGATAGAGAACGATTCCCTTTTATGAATATGAATCCACCTCCATTATTTTCAATCCAATTTCGGACCATTTCTGACTCCATTTAATTCTTTCTCGTTTATTTTAACGATTATATACATTCTAATCTTTTATCACATTTCATGTATCGTATCTTTTTTCGTTTTTGGTGTTTTTATTCATTTTAGTCAATTTAATAAGCATACTAAAAATCACTTCTGTAATTTTATATCTTTTATCATTTATTTGATATCTATTTAAGTTCGTGATATAGCTATAATGAGCGTAATACAACGTACAAGATCACGGACAGAAATCTTTGCATTGCATTTTGTTACGATATGAAACGAGGAAATTCGATGAAAAAAACATAATATGGTAATTTTTTTTACAGAGTTCAATACTTCGATCCAACAGATATGGTATATATATATATATATAGGGGTTGAAGTATATAAAAATACGCCCTTTTAGACTATAGACTTTATAGTGTGTGTATATACTTATATAACTTATACTTAACTATATATAAACAAGTACATATATATACATAACTCGCATTTACGCAATATTGATAGGCTTAAATTCATCCCCACGCGACACGGCACGTAATATTACAGTAATATATTATAGTTATATTACAGTATAATGTCACTACTGTATAATTATGTGAAATGTCAGCGAAAATCCATTACAACTATATTACTGTAATATAACAGTATAATGATACATTATTAATATCTCTGTAAGATAATACGGCAATGTCAGTGTATAATATAAAGTTTCTACGAAAATTATTTGGACTAATATTTTTGTAATATTACCCTATTACTGTGTGACATATCCACAATGTCACGGAAACGAACGTAATATTGCAGTAATATTACGGTAACATTACAGTAATATATTACAGTTATATTACAGTAATGTCACTGTAATGTGAAATGTCAGCGAAAATTCATCAAAACAATATTACTGTAATATTACAGTAATGATACAACAATATCTCCGTACGGTATAATGTCACTATGTAATATAAAATTTCTGCAAAAATGAGTTCCTGGGTAGCACATGATAAGAACCTTTTATATAGTAAGTTTGTAATATATTATTTAATTGCGTTCAGGACCGGTACCAATTATTTATTTTAAGTTAATTATTACCCTATAATTCTTATTTTTACCTAATTTCGATCGTGAATAAACTTGCGAGAATAAAACCACACCACCCCGGACAGGATTCGAATCCGGACGTGTGAATGAAAACGCATTGAAACTTAAAAATACGAATTGAAATGAATTCATGTACGCATTAAGTGAATTCATTTTCAGTCGTTATTTAATGCATTTTAATACACTTTAATTCATTTTAATTCATTTGAATTCGTTTCTTTAACCTTCAATGCGTTTTCGTTTACTGGGATCCTAATATATAGTAACTATATTAAACTATAAAAATAAAAAAAATAAATAATTAATAACATTTATAAAATTGATAAATTTAAATTCTTCATATAATATGCATGCATTAATTATAAATTCTGAGTAATAATTATTAAAAAGGCAATGTTGAATAAATTAATAATTATTATTCTATAGTATTTTTTTTTACTATTTTGTAAATAAATTTATATAAATAATTTTAAAAATAACTTTTTTAAATTTTAAATTAATTTCTTACTTATTCAGTATCCTAAAAGTAAACTATATATATGATTATGTGTATATATACAGTTATTTCTGTTTTTGAAACATCGATATACTATACTGAGATATTATCATATAAACGCACCGCAATAAAAAAAAAAAATAAAGAAAATAAAATTATCAAAATATCTAATTTCACTTTTACTCCCAGACAGCAAACATAAAAAGGAGTTCAGAATGATCTCAGAATGTACTCTAAAAGAGATCAGATGCGCCACTTTCTGAGGTTTTTCTGAACACGATGTCATTATGTGGTCTTTATGACCTCATGCTCAGAAAATCCTCAGAAAGTGGCGCATCTGAC
>JAPYZR010004107.1:0-17761 GCA_030522945.1 Trichopria nigra
GATTAGAATTAATTAAATATCATATTACATTTTTTTAGAGCATTTTTATCAAGAAGATTGCCTTAGATGGCCGACTACTGTCCGGTTTACCCTATATAGTAGGTATTTTTGTAATTTAATTTCGACTGAAATTCAAAATTTTCTTCAGTAGATGTTAATTACTAGAAAATTATACATTGCTGGTAATATATAAGAGAACCTTCGAAAAAATTATCGGGGAGATGAAAGAACGTCCACGTTATACATGATATATATTTTATATAACGTCTATAAAAAAATATTACAAAAAAAAAAAAGTTCATTAGAAGTCGAGACAGTCATTACTGTAATCTTCAAAATTCGGTCTAGTTTTACAACGCTTTAACGACTGTCATATTTGATACTATTGTTTCTTCATATTTCATATTTTTTAAGTTGTCTGTAGAATAAAATTCACATCAAGCTTTTTGATTATTCGCCAAATTCGATATTTTACTACACATTATATTGAATAAAATACAATAGATAGATGGATCGAAAGTCCATCGCAAAATATTTGTATTACAATGGAAAAATGTTCAAACACTTGAAGTCATAATTGCCGAACGTATTTCAAATCCGTGCGCCGCCGAACATCACATGAACGTTAAGTCGGTTTAGATTTATTGCACGGCATTATTATCGAACAGCTATTAATGGACCAACAATGCATGGGATATGATAATTACGACATATTCGCTGATGTTAATTGCACGTACGACAAGTCACGAATCTCGGGTTCGCGTGAACCGAAGGCTAATAATTGCAAGATGCCATTAAAGGCAAGAGTTCACGGTGCGGCATATACGAGTTCATGCATTGCTTTCTATACACTTAATGCATATATCATATATGACTGAGAATGTAGATATTGCAGATAATAAGACAAGATAGATCTGCAGTTCAGCACGTGCCTACGTAGCATGACTCAGTGACCCCGCGACGTATATCAGGGGCGGCCCGTCATGTATATATATATACGCTACACCTCTGGATGCCGTTCTAAACGCGAATTACCAACGAGAAAGATCCGAGGCTGATAGACAAGATTGTCATTAGTACTTTACATACAGCCGTATGCTGTAATCGGTAGCGCAGTTTTATTATGCAAAAATCTTGATTTTTTACCTTTAGTTTATTTCATGTTAGACCTAATATATCAATTATTAGGTAAAACATGAGAATTATTGTGTCAATTGTGTAGTACGGTTGACCCAACAATACTTTTTTGCCGTGTATTATTATAAAAAGTCCTACCAATGGGACATCTCTAACTTTATATCTCGACTTGTCATGGATGGTCACCTCAAGGGCATATAAGGAAATTTTGTATTTTTTATATAATTTCTTATAAATGTATCGACTCTTCAATTTATGTATACTTTTCATGCTTTTTTCATGTTTGTTCAATACTCTTCCTTTTCTAAAATTTTGAAATCTACAAAGTTAATAAGATCATGATAAAATATATTGAAATAAGAAAAAAATAAATATATTCCATTTTTTAAATTACTGAAATGTACAGTTTGTTCGTCAACTCAACATTTTTAAACACTTCAAAGTAAACTGAAATGTATTATTAATTGTAAGATTATAATTTATTAAATGAAATGCATCATATAGTATAATTCCAAACAAATACACAAAATAAGCGGAATTTTGTACCCAATAAAACAGACATAGTTTTTTTTTTAATTCACCAAACAGAAGTTGAGATATTTCTAATTTTCTGATTTCCAATCTAGATCAAATATCATACATTTCAGAACATAATGAACCCATGTATATATGTTTATGCGAAAATGAACAATAAAAAAGAAGTACAAGACATTATTTCGAATGTGACTGATGGTGTGATTTTGGATCCCCAAGTTATTGCAAAAAAAAATAATATTAAAATTAGCAAAAAAGGAAGATAACAGCACGCGGTGTTCCCACCCAATTATCATTTGGAGACATAAATATCTAAAAGATATCTTTTAGACGTCTTTATTTAAAAGGATATCTAAAATGTCTTTTGGAAAGATGTGTTGCATAAGACATCTAAAAAATGTCTTTTAGATAACCATTCGACATTTTTAAGATATCCAGGATCGCAAGATATCTTTTAGATATCTTCAAGACATCTTTTTGCTTATTGGGCAAGCGGTCACCATCCAAGTACTAACCGCGCCCAATGTTGCTTAGCTTCAGTGATCGGACGAGAGTTATCAACATGATTATCTGTGAGAATTACGCTATAAATTGAACACTTTCATTATAAATTACTCAATAAAATATTAACGATAGTCATTCGTATCAAAACTGAACACGCCGTAGATTCCCGATTATCGACAAAAGTATGATCAAAACATAAGAAATCTTATATATCTTGCTTCATTCCTTAAATAAAATGTGTCGTAATGATTATAAACAAATATTCAAAACGCTCGGAATTTCATACCGAATACAACAATCATCAATTTTTTTAAATTTGATAATTAAGCCCATGTACTTTTATACTATATTCGTTCATATCTAATCCAATCCCGCTAAATTGAATCCAATAATTTTTAATTGAGTTCAACGAAATTGCCAGAAACTGGTTTCATTTTCTACTATATATGTGGAAGCATATTCAATCTTAATTTTCTGTTGAATTCAATGGAATTTCATTCAAAAACTGGAATAAACGAAATTAATATTTTTTACTTCTTTCAATCCTTTTTCACTTACCATGTGTATCTTTAGAAATTATAGTATTATAATTTTATTATAATTATAATCGATAAAAATTTTCATTTTATTAATTTATTTATTTTTTTTTTATTTTCATTTTATTCATTTTTTTTTTTACGCAGGAATGCCGCCGACAGACTAAACATAAAGTCAGTATCAACAATTTTGTCTACTACACATATGTCAGTTAGTACCAATTATGTCAGTTAATATTATTGTTGATGTCGGTCTACATCATTGATGTTAACAACTCGAAACTGATATACAAACGTCTTTCCACCAAAGTCCTACTAATTCATACTTTGAATCAAACTTCCCTCCCATAATTCGTGGTTCGGACCTTTTCATTGGTCGTTGTAAAAGCATCATCTGCTATGAAACGAGTGGAAAGTCACCCGCGTTTGTGTAAACTCTTTTTTTTTTTTTTTTTTTTTTTTGTCGAAAATATATATTTACCATACTTTGCAATGTTCCAACGATCCCATTGTGAAGAACGGTTTTACGTTGCCAACATTATAATGGGTTTTCTGTTCACATGAGATGCATCGTGAAGTGCGAGAACCCTTAAACAAACCGCGGTTTACAGGTCAATAAAAATACCCGATGCAGTTAACGTATTCCTGATTTCTACTCCAGTTTTTCTTTTCCGCGCGCACTTGGAACGCGATGACGGTCGCGATAGCAGGTGATCTTAAGCAAACCACCGTTGTTGAAAATCGACGTGCTCCATACGGGTATAAGTTTAGAGATCGGTAAGTAAACTATCTCTATATACTTATTCGGCTATATAACGCAATGGTTTTTTTTTTTTTTTTTGTATTTTTGTTCCCCTCTCAAGGCAATAACTCGCAGCGTAATCAGAATCGATCACTAATGGAACAATGAGCGAGATCGGAGGCGTTACCGTACCTCCGCGTTTCCCCCTTATCTCGCCGGTATGCTTTACTCGTATCTGATTCGACTTGTCGTACAAAGCTGTTCACGATGCGGTTACATACTCGGCGCTCTCACGCGCATATATACACGTGTAATCTGACATCGGAGAACAGCTATAAGAGAACAGAGGGGCACCGCGGCGGCTCGTCTCTCGGCCGCGGCGATGACCAGCGAGAAACTTGCTAACGATCGTTGACCGCCGGTATAATACGTATTGCTATCGAACTCCTTCGAAATTTATCTTTTTCTTTCGGCCTCTCTCGCTCCCCCGTCGCCTTTTCACCGTATTTCCCTCCTCGTCTCCACCGCGCGCGTATAAATCGAGCTATCTCGATTTCCGTCGGCCAATCACGCGCGAAAAGGGATTCATATAAGAGTATATATATATATAAGGCCGTGTCGACTATTACGAGGCTTCATCTTCAACTGGATGATAATTAATGACACGGGATTAATATATGTTTTCGAGGAACGAGGTTTACGGAACGTCCCGGATTGCACCTCCGACCGCTCGAGTCGTGCTTGCAGACAGCCGCTGGGTCGGATGTGGGAAACCGCGACAATAATTGTCTCAACGGAATTTATCGTCCAATTTTTCCATTTCGATCCGTCAATGTTTACAACTGCGTTATTCGTAACGTCATGTGGGGTTAATTATAGTCTTTCCAATTGGGTTTGACTTGGACATGCCAGAAACTTCTTTCTTATTATGGGACACCCTAACGCTCTGAAAGATGACAAGTCCGACATGTTGATCGGAGCATGCATGTTGCCAGGGCATATAGGTTGGACCTTTTTTTTAAATTTACAATTGGATTTGTACTTCAGCTTCAATGTTGTATAAGGTACGTTGAAATCGAAACCCAATATCAACCTGATCCGTAGATTTATGACTTATGGACATTCCTACTCCAGTGCTGCAGTTCCAGTTTATGGACGAATCATCGTCTCTTCCTCGTTTCTTCGTCTTCCATTTCGCCATCTGGTTACTTCTTCATAGTCCGGAACATATTCATCATCTGGAACAGATTGCCTTCCATACGGATCCACTCCAAAGTCTAACCCAATTCCGGCAATGAAATGGAAGATGATAAAACGACTCGGTACCGCCAGTTCCTAAGCCACAGCTTCGGAATTATTTCGTATCCACATATGTCTCTTCATATAAACTCTCGACTTGGTGTAGTACTCGAACGAGTATTTTTTAGACTCCTTCATGTTCAGTTTTAACCAGAATCAGTACAGATATGTTAGTTCTAAACATAAATACATGAAGTGTCGTTTCCTTATTCTAAAAGTGGAGTTGCAGCATAATACTTGACTGTCATCAGTATTATTGATCCGGGATGATTTTATCACTGCATCAGGAATTTACAGTCGTTTAAAAATCCCAATCCTAACTTATACCTTACAACTATTCCATCTACGAGCTCCCAATCATAATAATGCGGAAGTAAGACATTGCTTCGAAGTAAGATAAAAAAAAAAAATTAAAAGATAAATAAGAGCGCGACAAAGTGGGAGTGACAAGGCGGAGTCAGCAAAGTCACAAAGGAAGCACGGTACATAGCAGATGAAGAAGACGTATAGAAGTAGATGTGGAAGGACGAGTCTTCGTTTCTGCGAAGAATATTAAAGTCCAGTGAATGGAACAGCGAAACGGCGGCAAGCGGGACGACCGATGGTAGGGTGCAGTTTTCAGTGTTGAGGGCTCTAACTTCGCCCCAATTATGTCGTAACAATTTCACTCTGATGCTCTCAGTCCTTCCATTTGTGTGACTCGTAGTGCGCATTCTTTCTCTCATTCATTCCCTTTTCTTCTGTGTCGTTTTCACCCTTATTTCCTCCTTTGTTGTCCCCTTCCATCAGCCAACTCGCGCTTTCTCGCTTCATTCATCAACTTTCTCCATCTGCAAAATGAGTCCTGAATTTGCGACAATTCTTCAGTATAATTCTGCATAAGAAACATTTGTTTTCCAATTGGCTGCGAGGTGCGAATAATAGTTACTCTTTTTCAGGAATTACACTTTTTCAATTCTAAGATAAGGGAGGGATATTTTTCGATTAGGAAAATCGCATAGTAAATTCAAATCCAAAATGTCGTCGTGAACAGGCACACGTTGAGTTTTCGTTCAGTTCGATTGTGGATGGCGTCTAAAGTCCCACGCATGTTATTTGATCGTTTTTGTTAAATTCTAATTGGAAAGACTTCCACATAAGAATGAAATGTTATTCAGTAACGGAAAATAATCCGATAAAAGTATATAGAAATAAATGATTAATAAACGGTTTCATTTATTTCTCCTTCCCCTTTTCCGTCTGTCGATCCTTTCAGCCTCTTAATTTGTTGGTTGGCCTTAAATGACCGGCTTTTAATCAATCGCAATCAGCGAATCTCCTGTAATATCCACTATTAGCATTACAATGTATTTATAGTATCTCTCGATATCATCGCATTGAAATACTTTGTACGTGTTGCGGTGCGGCAGATAAATGACGCTGATTTATTAAGGCCATTAAAACTGATTACAAATTTATTACTCCTTGCACTTGTATCAATGTCCAAACTCAGACGCATGGTTGTATATATGTGAAGATAAATTTCGTTGCAAAGTTTTTATATTTCGGTTGCGTTATTAACGATAAACGTTTATGAAAACATAGTTATTTTTAGCGAATTATATATATGTGCGTGTGTATTTTCTGTTAAAAAATACAAAAATTGGTGTAAAAATTTAAATTTTTAAAAAATTCTTAACAAAAACAATAAATGCGTATTGAATTTCTTAAATATATAAATGAAAACAAGTAAACGTGTCTTATGTATTTTTATCAATGGGTAAATTTGAAATACATGAAGGAATGCCCACTTTTATATATGGTTATTGTTTTACAACACACATTCACACTCACATCAAACATAACTATAATAAATACTATTAAGATGATAACAAAATTTACAATTTTGTTTATAAGATCGCTTAGAATTAGTAAGAGTTATTGATTCAGTTAAATAAATAATTCGATTATTATGAATTTGTCACGAGAAACATGGGAAAATATTAAAAAATAATATATTATGGAAAGTACATATTTCCGCCCTCTTGTTACTTTCGAAGTAATATACGATATTTGGTGCAGGAATTCGTTGAAAATGTTATCTATATACTTGCAAGCATGATAAAACGTGCGTTTTACATCAATGACGAAATTATCAATTTTATGCCCTCGTTGAATTATGCATTTTCGTCATATTCCAGCCTTTTTCGTCTCCTTTCCTTAATTCTGATATATTTTATCTTTAATTTCCGCTTCTCCGTACTTTTCGTCACATTTTTTTTTCTATCCTTGTCTTCTCGTCATTCTGGTTTCAGTGTGTCTTTCTTTTTTGTCTCGTTTCGTCTTGTTTTATCGCATTTCATCTGTTTTCATATCGTTAAATTTCGTTTTACCTTCTTTTATCTCACTTCACTTTTATTTCGTAACTATTTATCACTTTTTGTCTTGTTCGAGTCACTTCGTGTCTTTATATTTCTTATCTCTATTCTATTCAATCTATCTCATTTATCGCGATTTATCTTCTTTCATTTTATTTTGGTGTACATGCATTTCCATTCCTATTTTCATTTTTTCGTATCTTTCTGTTTCTCTTCATTTTTGTATATCTTTCATTTATAACTGCAGTAAATGGAGGCATTTAATGTCTATTGTGGAAGATCTGTTTATATTTATTGTCGATGGTGGTCTCATATATTTGATGGCAAATTAGATTTTTCAAAATGGATATTTACTGGCTTTTCCTGAAATTTTTAATAATATCATTTTCTATTTCTTTTATTTTCTCGCTGTTCCAGTGAATGATAAACCCCCCGGGAAAAATGGACTTAGATATAATTATATCTGGATCAGACATATTTATATCTGAATCACATATGTTTATATCTGGATCATACATGTTCCAAATATGGTCATGTATAATTGAGATATAACGATATATGACCATAACGATATATATACATATACATAGATACTTATGTCAGGTCAAAATCCGTATATAATTATAGAACATATATGATTCAGATATAATTATATCTGATCCATTTTTTCCGGGCCGTGTATTGTTCTTCTATTCTTTTACTCGCGTTTCTAGAAGTTACTGATGTCTTAAATATAAACTTCCCAGACCGTGTACACGGTGCTTGATACACTACGTTGTTCATTTAATGAATTTGTGCTTTTGCCTTTGATTGGTTTGATTTCTGCTACATTGGTATGAACTTCTGTGTAATCCCTGATTTTCTCATTCATTTAGTTTTGTCCCAATTTCTCAGATAATCCTTTGACGTATAGCAATGAGACAATCTTAATGTGTTCTGTGTTTTTACCAGTGTCATGTGAACTATTTCTCTCACTCTTTTTTTTTAAGAAAATAATGATTGTAAATGTGATGAACACCCGTTTTAATACAACTATAAGTACTACTCACTGTTCAAAAAACTATTCTTTTCTAAACTCCAAATGATCTGGGAAACCAAGTTATTGACTTCATTTTCCAATGTAATCTGAATCGTGTTTTCAATACCTTTATATATATATATATATTTTTTTTTTATTTTGAAAATACGTAATATTCACGTAATTATGTCAAATTAATCTGATAATAAGATACAATTGCAATAAGCATTCAAAGACTCGCAAATCGTCATTTCTCAGTTTCTAGACTTAACCTATTAGATCTGGAATAAGCGACATTACAAAATTTCTCGAATACTTATTTTAGATAAGCATAAATTTTGATAACCACCATGGATTTTGTAAATATAGATCTACAGTTACTAACTTATTGCTGCTTTCCGATTTTCTGTCTGAGTCTTTTGCATCTAATTGCCAAATTGACACAATCTATCTGGATTTCTCTAAAGCATTCGATTGCATGAATCATGCGGTACTCTTGAGTAAGCTCAATAGTCTTGGATTTTCGGGACTGTTTTTAAGGTGGGTAAGTTCCATCTGGTACCTCAGGGCTCTCATCTGGACCCAATTCTGTTTAACTTTATCATTAATGACATTGGCACTCATATAAATCACTCAAAGTTTTTATTGTATGCTGACGATTTGAAACTTTTCTCGCTGATATTATCACCCCTGGATGCATCGAAGCTTCAGGGAGATCTAGATTCAGTCATAGAATGGTCGTTAATTAATGGTTTCAATTTGAATAGATCAAAATGTAAAATTATGTCATTTAGACGTCGTTCTGAAAAATTTGACTATTTGTATAAACTTCATAATGTTCCTTTAGATGGAGTGGGGAAATTCGTTGATCTGGGAGTAGTGATGACAGATAAGTTCACCTTTTATGATCACATATCTTATGTTCGTGATAAGGCAACCAAAGACTTTAGGAATCCTACTACTTAGCTTATCTTATTCGTTCTTTGGTTTTGCCACTTATTATGTGCCTCTCCTATCTGGTCACCTTATACTCAAGTTGACAAAAATTTGTTAGAGGGATTCCAGAGAAAGGCTCTTAGATATTTGGCTTATAAATCTGGGCAATCTATGTCACCTTTCGACCATGATTTTTCCGATATTTCGATTAAATTTAATTTTCCATCCATCTGTTCTCTTCACTGTTATCACGATGTTCTTACGTGTTTTCGCATCACAAAATTCCCAGTGAGCCATTCTTTGTCATCATTTCTCCCTGTTAGACACATTCACTACTCTATTCGGCGCAACAGAACTATTCTCGAATCCTCGTGAAGGAATAATTATATGTTCCATCACCCAGTGCCACGTTTAAAACGTTCTTGGAACAGCGATATAGCGTTTTCTTTTATCAACTAATTGTTTATCACTAATGCTCATTATATTTATGTATGTACTTTCTTGGAAGGACCATCATGGGTCCGTAAATAAATAAATATAAATAATTAAAACGATCCGGTAAACTTTAATTCAGCTCTATATAATTTTTTTAGTAATTCTAGTAAGTAATTAATCGTTTAGTACAAAAAAAAAGAAGGACCTCCAACAAGTTGACGTGCGTATAGTAATACAGGAGTATATCTGTCCACTAGTACCAAAGTTCCGATCCTGAACAGGAAGTAACCGCGCGCGCCATCTCTGTAAATACCATGACTAGATAGTTCTGGTAATCCCCCGCGCTTCCTCGTCGGTTTTTGTTCTCTCTATCTCTCTCTCTCTCTCTCTCTCTCTCTCTCGTACATATTCGTATACTTCTCTTTTCATTTAACGCCTCTCGTTGGTATATAACATCCGTCGTTCTTCGTTTATATGCCTTACCAAAGTCTTTCTTGTCAGCATCACCCTCACTCGCTTCGTTTCAACCGCTTTATCTCACTCCCTTGTCGTATATCTATTTGCCTCGTTCCACCACTATCTGTATATTTTTCTCCCTCTTCGGGCGTCTGTTTCTCCAGTCGCTACTCTCCGAAGCCGAGGACGTTCATGGACCACAGGCCACCGGCGTCATCCTATTGTTCCACGAAGCAGCTCTCGGCGAACAATCTTTGTTGTCCGGACAAGACAAAAAAAAAATAGCGACTTGAAAGAAAATGCGTTGCGCTTCATATGCGTTTTGCTCTTCTTTCCTATAATACACTCGCCCGCTTCTTTGCGCAACTGGTCAAGACAAACACTCCGTTGAAAAGCTCCCATTCGAATAGTGTTCGCGATGAAAGTATACGGGACTTTCAGCGTGTGTTTTATTGCAAATCATTGATAAAAAATACAGGGACTGTGTCATTGCTGAATATCTAAGAAAGCACGAGTATTCTTCTAATGGAGGTCGAAATTCGATCGACCATCTTTAGTTGCATTATGTTTTTTCTTCATTTTTCGTCTCTTTTCATTTTCTGTCATACATCTGTCATTTTCACTTCTTCCATACTTCTCGTAAAATTTTATTTCTTTTCATTTCGTGACTTTCTTGTCTTTACTCGATACAATTCTTCTCACTCATTTTATCGCATTTTATCTTTTTTCCAATCTTCAAATTTCATTTCACCAACTTTTATCTGATTTCGTTTATTTTCATGACTTTTTATCACATTTTTCGAGTCTTGTCATATCTTCTCGTCTATTCTTATCTTTATTCTACTCTATCCATCTCTTTATATTTTGTCTCGGTTCTTTTTATTTTGTTCCAAACATGCATTTGCATTTCTTTTCATTTCTTTCATTTTTTCGTGTCTTCATTTTTGTATATCTGTTATTTCTCTTCATCCAAATCTCCGTGTCCTTACACTCATTTGATATTCATTAATTTCATATTCCCGATTATACCTTTATTTCTAATTTTAAATCATGTAGCCTTCGCGTCATTTTGTACCATTCTCTTCAGCAACTTTCATAAATTTCTTAAATATCTTTTGTCAATTTCGTATTCATCAACTTATTGTCAATCTTTCCGTAGCCTTTAAAAGTTCAAAAAAGTGTATCACCAATAATTTTTTGTTATTTTTGACAATTCCTTTATCATTTACGGAATGTCCGAAAAGATATTTTCTATTTCATCATGACGATCGACATGACCGCGACACATTTTTATTAATGTCAATTCGGCAGGTGTATATCATATATGTATATATATATATATATAGCCTATTATAGGTATACATATATCGGAAATAGGGCTATTATAAACTAATTTCCAGGAAAATGACTTGTAAGTTACCTCGGCGAGATTTGTACCTTTTTTTTTCTTTTCTATCACGCGTGCATATGTGTGTGTGTGTGTGTGTGCAAGTTCGGGGAAAGAAGTTTGTTCAATCGAGACGTGGGCGGAACTGACGCGGTGAAATGAAGACGAGGATAAATCGAAACAACAGGAAAGAGGGAGATGAAGGAAGCGGCGTGTAATGTTCGATAAAGGAAGAGACAAAAAGAGTGACCGAAAGAGGCAGCGGATGCGCCGGGAATTAGATGGAGAGAGATGCGAGGGAGCGAGGGAAAAAGGAGTAGGACGACGCTGGTCTCATCTTGCATCTATCAGTAGCTTTTTATCGACGTTCTCACAGGTAAGTCAGCCTATATACAAGGGGCAGAAGTGCCTTGGGGCCATTCGTCACGTGCTCTGTCTAAGAGCGTGCAGAACACACACGCGAGGTGTGAAATTCCCGTAGAGAGATCCGAAAAACTGCCCGATCACACTGGCGCTGCAGGCGGCGTCGATAAAGCCTCAAGGCAATAATCTCTCGATGCCTGTTAAAGATCCATTATTCATCGATCATCTCGAATATTTTGTTTATAGCCTAATAACAATATATGAGAAAACATAATGAGAGAAATACTCGTTTTTGTTTTGTCGTTTTTGCCTATTTTTCTTACAATTCTGTACAAAAACAATTGAAAAAACCTATTTTTCTATCATGTTTCTATCGTATATTTTGTTGAGAGCAGCGTACGAGCGAAGATTTTTGTTTATTTTTTGAATATATTGGCAACTGCCAATCACAAACATTACAATTATTGCGTTCTGACACATTAATTGGAGATATGTTCGGTTAAGATATGTTGAATAAAAATATTTTTCAAATTATGGTTTTTTTGCCTTACACTGAGAGACTTTTGGTACAAATTCCACCCTAACGAGGATAGCAGATACACTAAACCCTGATAAAAAAGTGGATATAATCGTATAGAATCGGATTCAAGAAACTGATAGAAATGCATAGAAAATGTCTTTAAAATCCAGATAGAATTATAATCCGATTCTATACAATTCTATCCACTTTTTTACTAGGGAAGCCAAGTATATATTACGTTAGGTTAGGTTACAAATCCTGTTTGATTTTGGTGGCTGTTACATACCAAAATCAGAAAGGAGATTTTTATATCTTTTGGTGCAATCTAATCATATTTGTGTATAACATCATTAAGAATGTCGAAACAGTACATTCGTATACTATTTATCCCATTAAGTTGTGCAAGATTCGACGTCTTAGAGATAACGTTTCTTTTTGAGGTTACGAGATGTAAACAAACTGGAGAGACCCTGCCAGCGCTCATTCGTCTTCAGCAGATAGTAATAGGGCACTTTACGCACGGGAAAGAGTTCGCAAAGTTGAACTTTGCACACGATAATAGGAAAAGGATATTTTTCCTAACTCCGTGCGCAAAATATCCTATTCCCGCATTAGTGCGAGAATGTATTTTGCGCACTCATTTGCGTGCGCAAAATCGAATTTATTTTGCGCACTCGTTAGGAAATTTTAATAAGAATAGTAATAAATCATCCGAATTTCGGAATTTATTTATATTTCTTTTATTTTTTTCTAACAAAAAAGTATAGTTGAAGCAACCATACAGTGGCTGTATCAACCACAGATACGATTACTCCAACCACGAGAACGATTGTCAACATCAACCTATTCTGACCTAACCCACTAAACCTTTCGTCACAATGCAGTTCCATTAGCATTTCTGAAACGTTAAATGTCCCACCTCACAAACCTTCCAAATGTAACTTTTAAATCGGAAATCCGCCTTATGATCTTACAAATACGAAAATTGTATCTTATATCTTAAAATTTTGACAATTTTAAGATATAAGATACAATTTTCAAAATTTGAAATATATAAATATTTAATTGTATATAAAAGAATAAAACGGGGGATTTTAGAATTAAATGTTATATTTTAGACGTTGAGCGGGATCCAATACTTTTTTCTCGTATGATTATATAGTAGACGAAAATGAAAATTATACAAATTACTTCTAGAAAATTCTTTATATTTGTATATTCATACAGTATAATCGATTTTTATAAAAATTAAGCTCGACTTAAAAACTTGATTATTAAAAATGTCAATTATAGACGTGGAATTCAGCTCGTAAACAATTTATAAAAAACTTTTGACACAATTTTCAACGACAGACTTTCATCCACTGCAAGTTTGACTATAATATTAAGGTTTGCAACTTTAACAACGAATCAATCAGCATTTAAATTCCCAACTTTACAGACACTGCAATTTTAATAATTGTCAATTATATCAAAATCAATGCAATTATTCCGCTCTTTCAAATCAATGTCGTTTATCAATAAGACCAACATATTTTACGAAAATATATAAATATAATGAAAAATTTATATATTATATTTATGAAAGGTTTAATGCAATCGATTATTAAGTGAAATTATTTTGAACACAACAGAAGATCAGTCGGATTCAAATATTAATTATTTTTTGAATGAATCGCAGATTATCTTAGGCATCAGGAAAAACCACGAAACATGAAACCTGGCGAATTATAGTTTTCAGTTATGATTTTCGAAATTTAGGAAGACAAAAGCGATTGTATTTTGAAGTGATTTGGAGTCGATTTGTGGGGTGGTAGGAAAACAAAAGTTTTATTTCAAGGACCACCCCAATAGGCACGCGCGCAGTCATTCATTGTCAAATTGATGAATTTACGACGACGCATGAAAATGGCTAAGCTAAACTGAAAGCCTTCTCCTTCATTTAAGAAAATGCAGTCGTAGTACCCTTGCAAGACCATCTCGACTTTCTTAGCGGATATTGAAGAAAATTCGCGTCGAGAACTGCAGGCCCTAGCTTTCCCGCAATTAGCATCAGCGAATTAGCTCTTTTCCCGATTGCACACTTATCAATCTAGCTGATTCGAGGCAAAGTTTTATTCGAACAAACAAGACTGCACGAGCGAGGGACCTCCATAAAGCCATGCACCGAAAGATTTTATTCTTCGCACACTGGAAGTAAGTTAAAGAGGCATTTGAAATGAGAAGGCCACGAGAAGGCCGCGGAAAGAAATTCTCGTTACGCTCTCTTGTTTTTTTTTTCTTCCAGCCCTTTTTCAGGTACTCGTTCATCGCTGAGCCTCGAAACGCAGTTTCGAGGTAGCGACCGACACCGCAAAAATTTCCTTTGCGCGCTCCGCTCTCGCGATAATTAGCAGCCACTCCTGATGCCGGAGTAAGTTTTCGATATGAACTCCCGCGGAACACTTTTCGAGTAGGAACCGTTCGAATCGCGAACATCGAAACTCGCAGCCCGCGGCGCGGTACCGCGCGTCCGGTAAGTAAGCCCGGGAAAGATCAAAGGCCTGGAAAACCCGAAGGCATTTCCTCGACTTCTTTCTCCCGACTGCATGCGCGCCCCCCTTCGACGTGTAACAAAAAAAAAAAAAATTCCGCTAAAAGAGAGAAGGATTGACGAAGGCGCTGGCCAAGTTGAAAAGGCCAATGTTTTCCGAGGTTCGCCAAGAGGTCGAATTGAAAGGTCGCTCGCTGGAAGATTGCTTAAGATGGAAATTATGGTCAAGAGAGCTTCATCCGTGAAGCCGAACTTTTACTGGCATAATTAATGTACGTTTCTAAATATGCCGAGAATTTATCAATACGCGATCTTGCAAAACATGCACTAGGGAACGCTGCTGAATTTCGACCCTAATAAATAGGACTTTTCCTCAATGCATATAAATGAATGGGACATTCAGTCCGACTGAATTGGCTGACGCATATATTCCGTCCATCATTCCAACTCCCATTTTTTATACGAGTACGTCTTACGTTCATGTTTTTTATATTTTTTAGTACGGTCATTATCAAGATAAAACCTGATTGATTGCATTTAGGTCTTGCTTAAGGAATATCAGGATTGTTCCATCAGAAGGGCCAGTATTCGCAAAGGTTTAATTCACCGTCCTAAGCTAGAGTCTGGAATACCTTATCATAGAACTTTTCAGTTATGGTGAACTGATGGTATCCACTGGAATGGTAATTTCCTTCCAGAAGACTATTCGAAAGTGGACATCTATACTGCGACAAATTTAAAGGATGGCTACATTATCTGAACACAATAAACGTTATTCATGCCTGAACGCTTCTTCATCACTTGTAAAGGCGCAAAAACAAAAAAGAAGGAAGAAAAAATAGAGACGATACATACTGAAAGGCAAAAAGAGCGTTCGTCAAATTGCCAAGCTCGTCCCAAGATCGTCGAATGCGAAACATCAAGATGTCGTTCATCAACATGGATAATACACACTCGAGCACCGGTCACCGACGTCTTGGAGACGCATCAGTCTCGCATCTTGTGGTGATACCAATGGAGTTAATTCCAGGTCGTGCGAGTCGAGTGTGGGAAGAGACTTCGTCAAGGAGACCTCACCGAAGAATAAAGGAGCAGGACAATAGGGGAGTGAGCCGAAGACGGGGAAAAACTAAAACCTCGGGAGATCAACGTCTCGTATCGAGTGCGGCGACGATGTAATTTCGTTGTATCTCGGAAACAACTTTATTGTATCCCTTCGACGCGAGTTTCGAGCTGAACGCGTCCGCCTTTGCAAAAAGTGACGGGAACGTTTTAACGCGCCGTAGATCGCTAATGTAAAACGGATATTGCCGCCGGACGGGCATTAGCCATCTGTCGCCGCCATCACTTGCGAGTGGATAGTTTAAACAATTGTCAAGTATGGTTGTAAAAACGTCGACCATCAAACGTCACTTTTTCGAAACGTTCATTTTGCCCGTGAATCAAGATCATCAATTCAGATTTGCGCCTGATACGATTATAGTATATCCTAGTAACCAATAATAGTACGGGTAAATATAATTTAGTAAAAAAAAAAAGGAAAATATCACATAAGCGAATATTAAAACCGTTCCCTTGGTAAGCTGACATCGGGAGTGAAGGAAAATGAGTTGGAGTAAATGACGATAAATGGAACGCCGACGACGACGCAACGAATGTAATAAAATCACGGTTACCGTCGCGTTAATTCTGTCTCGGGGCATCCCGGTTTATTTCGTAACATGCCGAGTATGCAACTGAGCTAATTGTTAACTTATTATTTCCTTACTCTCATTTTCTTATTTAGCTGAAATCTATTTTACTCCAAATTTCTCATTGCCTACATATACACAACCTGTACGTACATACGCGTTTGCTTGCAAGTAAATATAAGATTATATTCGCATTTTCAATCGTTACATTTTCTAGGAATACACAGTGCCTCGTTAATCGATCTTCGAATCCAATGGATGTATGATCATGTATATACATATATATAACTATTGTGTGCTTATGGAACTTTGAAAAATTCGAGAACCTATTGTTCGGCGATGCAGAGACTCGTATTCCAATTATAATCTATTCTTCATACGAGAAATGCTACGTCATTTAATGAATCGGCAAACACGTTATACGAATATATTTGATTTTTTATATACGTGTTTACGTCTTAACGTATAGGTGATCGTTTGTCTCCTTAACGGAGCGATAACATTTTAATACGTTATTTTCTATAGTCATTATATTTTGATTGAAAGTTGAAAATCATTAATTTAAAGATATGTTAATTAGGCACGAATTAAATCATAAATTTTTCGCTACGGTTAATGAAGCACTGTTGATAATTAATGTTTTACAAGCATAGCAAATATATTTTGTAATGATTGTAAAATAATAAGTAATAAATGGATTTTTCTTTAAAAATGAAATGTTTCTTTTTTTACATTCATATAAATTCTTATTTTCCAAATTTACAAGACTCACCGCCGATGCTCAGAAGAGAAAAATACAATGAAAATACACATTAAATACTTATATATTGAAATTAATACTTTACTGCGGAATAGTATTTACATTTATAATTAACAATTCGTTACAAATATAATTAACAATATATTTTTTTTACATTGTTGAAATCAAAAGTATTATGTTTCCCGCTAAACATGTTTAGTGTTGTTATTTTGACCGCACATATATATACTTTTTAAATGTAAAGTTTCATTGTAACGTTTCCGTGATGGGACATTGGCCATTTCGAATTTTATACGAAATTATAACTTTTACCCCCTCCTCCCACCCACCATTTTGCAATTTTGCATTTTTGATACTGAATTTGAATTCAGTGACCCCGAAAACCCCCGAGTAACCCGTTCCGATCAAATTCAAAGTAATCAAATGAGCATTTATATATCGCGAGATAACACTGCAAATGCTCATATGATTTGGGTTTTAGTTCCGTAAGCCGCCATTTTGTTTTGGAAACCACTGCAATGGCAACCATTGCTTCGGCCGCATTATACTTGTC